>JAPQRP010000012.1:23369119-23379629 GCA_037367295.1 Apogon hyalosoma | reverse complement strand
CATTTGACAGATAAACAGTACCGCAGTGCTTCAGTTGGAACATTTGGCAGATAAACAGTACCGCAGTGCTTCAGTTTCACACTCACAGTTTGTCTTTTATGGGTTTGGATTTTCTCTGTCAACTCACCATATATTTTTATTAGTAAGTTTGTTTTTTTATCAGTTACTAGAAATTCCAGGGGACCCCATGTAGGGTCCCGACCCCAAGGTTGAAAAACACTGGTTTATAGTCACATATTTTAGTGTCAAAGTCACTTTTGTCATATTTGCTCTTAAAATAACCCCAGGGACTAAACACCAGCAGGACTCTCGTGTGCTGTCCTGGTCCTGGGCGGCGTTGGGCGTCTGTTTGGCGTGGTCGGCCTGTCGCCGCTGAAGGTCAGGGTCGCCGTAAACACATCCGACTCTTCTTCTCCCGTCACCTACTTAACAGCTTTCAGTAACAATCCCCAGACTGGAGCGTCCTAATCACACACGTATACGTGTTCAAACTCTTCCAAGTGTCTTTGGCGCCTTTAGAACCGCCGTCTGACAGCTTCAGCGCTTTGGTTTTCAGCCTCTTTTGATCCCAACCTGCTGCCCTCGGTGACGGCTCGTCTCAGTCCCAGCCCAGTAAATGCTCCTAACTCTTCCTTCCTGCTTGTGTTTTCCTGCTGTGTTTGTATATTTAACATCGCCGCTCAGCGAGGGAGACCTCTGCCATTGTCGAGCGCTCACTTCCTGTCAACTCCGGTTAAAAATAACTCCGTGCTTTCCAATTTTGTCATCTTTCGGGACCGCTATTCTTGGCTGTTTTACTTCGGCGTGCTCCCCCCGGAACGCTCGGGGTCGCCGGCGGCCACTTCCTGTCACATGGCTCGTCATCATAACACCAAAACATACTCAAACCTACTAAAAACAAAGCCCATCTGGTGAGGAAACGGTGCTGTCAGATATGAGGATGGCTCAGCAGGTGGGCCAGCCTAAATACTGTCAGTAAATGACAGCGTTTCATGTATGAGCTTTAGAAGATATGTCACTTGTACACATGTGGAGAACAGAACTGGGACACTGATATAGATAACAACAATAAAAAAAGTAAACGCTTTCATCAGCTCTGACATCCCTGCAAAACAGAAAACAACTTAAACAGCCACTGGTGGAAAGATGTGCAAGCGTCAGTTCAGAATATGTAAAATACAAGTGAAGTATTTGAGTTTTGTGCCTGTTTAAATAACTCAACAGTCAAATAGATATCATGGTATGCAAACAACAGCCTATGTAAACGGCCCCGGTGAGCTAAGCAAATACATTATGTAACCTGCTGTCAAGGATCAGATGGTTTTTGACAGGAAGCTGCAGAGATAATGTTGACGCGAAAGAGCAGCGTTGTGTGTATTTGTTGTTACGGCGCGGTTTTTATGTAATGGTTCAGTGTTTACACAGTCAGAACACAAGACATATGGACACTAATGAGAGTTAAAGGGCCTCCACTGGATCTGTTAACACCAAAACAAATGGCCGCCGTGTTATCCAACCTCCTGTAGCTACTGTTTCATGTACATTTTCTGTCCCGTGTTCAGCGCGGTCGCAGAACTCCCACAGTTCATTCGACACGGACGTCCTCCCCAGCGTCCACTCGTCCAAACTTAGCCCGGGCCTCGGTCCAGTCAGATGTCTTCTTCTGCTCCCTCTGCAGAAGCCAAATGGCAAGACTATAACGTGTCAAGTCTTGTTTCAGTAAACAGATCTTACTTCAAAAACCGGAGGAAAATGCCACGTTCTCAAATGTACAATACGGGCTAATGATTGTCACGAACATGTTTTTTTTTTATTTTACAGTCAATGTTGGACCAAAATAGTAACAGACTTTCTTGCAAGTGTTTCAGCATTAAGAACAATGGGTATTACAAAAAGAGAAAGAAAAACAAAACAATATTAACATATAGTTTAATCCACTTTTTGTTATAAAATTAGCTGCAATACTAGGTAGCCAGTTAGCATAAAAACAACAATAAAACAGCTTTGGTCAATGCTGAGAAAGAAATAACAAGTATATTAGTTTGATTAAAATAGTAAAATAAGGTCAAATTTGTCGATATTTGAACTGTCAAAGTGCAAATGGGTGGCTTTAGCATCCTTGACAAAACTATTTACTAATATATATTTTAATATCGCTGTCAGTTCATGAAACCATCCTTTCTGAAGGGAATAAAAAGTTAATCATTTAATTCACAAAGAAGATAACCAGCTAGCTTACTAGTTAGCTTAATCATAAAACAAGGGGACCTTGTTATATTTTGTTCAATGTAATAAATGACACGGGAAAACTGCAAAAAAGTGTATAAAACATGTCAACAAGTGGGATTTTGAGGTAGAAGGAGGTAACTTTTATTCATTTTTAATTCACAGAGCTGGTTTAGCATTTCATGCTGGTTCCACATGGTTAAGTTACCAAATGTAGGTAATGTAGCTTAATGTTTATTCCACATACTGATATTTAATCAACTTCACATGTAAGAATAGTTTTTCCCATTCATGAGCTAAATGTTTTCAGAAGACTTTTATGTTCAGTGGAATTCACAGTAAGGTAGAAAAGAAACAAGCTGCTACTGAGCATGAACGCTAAAATTCAGACAGTTAGCGTTAGCTTTGTTTCATGCATAATAAAGTTGAGAACAGGACAAAACAAAAAGGGCAAAATTAAGGTAAAATATTCTCTTAACCAGGCTGTAGAGGCACTTGTGGGTTTCAGTTTGTTGTTTGAGCCAGACTCGATGTTTTCACTGTTTCTGATCTAAATGCTAAGCTAACAGACAGCTAAATTTGACATTTTTCATGTATTACAATATACCACAGAAAACCAGAACCCCAGAACTACTAGCTTTATTTCCTATGGTAGTCAGACTAAAAATAAATTACTCATAATGACACTGATGTCCAAAATTGGAAAAGTAGAAGGTTTTTAGGTGGAGTGACTTTTGTTTCTTAAGCTGTTTTGATGCTAAGCTAACGGGATGCTAACTGTAGCTTCATCTGTATCACACAAACAGGTTTTAGTAAAATTGTAGCATGCTAACTAATTACTTTATTTTATGTATTTGGTTGCATTGTGTGCATAATTTTAGTGATATCGTCGAAGGCACGTGTACATAATAATCTAGTTCGTTTCAGCAGGCGTTTAGCAAAAACGTGTAATTAATTTGACAGATGTTACTAAACCGGAAGTAATTGTTGTATTTCCGGGTAAGGTTTCTGAGTCGAAAATTAGCTAAAAATTCCACGATTTGGGATTTGAGCCGGACAGTAATTTTACAGTGTGACGGCGGTCGTGTCCGAAGTTGGACCCTGGTGCCTACGACTAAAAACACCGGCGATATCACTCTTTTCTCGGCCCCTGTGAAGTGAAGTGCGATGTATGGCGAACGGGTCAAGTCATACTTCCGGTCCCGCGACTCAATGAACCGGAAACACATTATGGTCGTTTTTAACTGTGGAGGTTTAGCGAAGATGAGTTTGACGTCGGACGCGGTGTCGGTAGTTTTGGTGGTTTCAGCAAAGAACAGAACAAACCAAAACACAGATACTTCAAAATGGCCTAAGCAAGTTAAATGTGGGCGTCGTATGGGCTCGTAAGTGACTTTTATTCAGTGAAGTTGCTGTTTTATGTGTTTCACGTATTGATGCTAGGCTAAGCTAACAGGCTGCAAAATGGCGTTTCACAATTATCAGAGGATGTTTTCACATTAGCAAACAGTTTTCTAATTACCGCTGTTAATACATAGATTTGGTATTGCACTGGTCTACATATTTTTTAAAATTATCTTCCTCGGATTAAACGTGCTTAAATCTTACACACTTCATTTAATAAGATGAATCAAAGTTTGAAATGACAAAAGTGTTGTATAGAGGGTTTTTTTTTTGCTCACTTCTTAATTATCTTCCGCATTCAATTCATTATTGTATTAATGTTTATTTTGTAGATCATTGTATCCACTTTTGTACGTTTTATAGATTTTTTTCACAATTTATTTTTGATGATTATTCTCCATTGTATTGTAAATTTACTTCATTTTCATTTTTGCTCCTTTAAATGATTATTTCCTCATTTATGATTATTTTATTCATTATTATATTATTATTCTCTTCATTTTCTTTTGTTTTTGTCATTTATTTACTAATAGAAGTCTATAAAACTAGTAAAACACTTAAAATACACTGATCTACAATCATTTTTCCTCTGAGATTGCGTATACTAAATAATACACTTTAAGATGAACTGAATACAAATGATTGATGTTTTTGATATATATGATGAGGTGTTCTACGTATTTATTGGTTTGTGTCCTTTTATCCAGTCGATTTCCAAATTTTCTAGTATATAGAACCTGTAAGTGAATATATTGTAATATACAGTGTTTTATTCTTTTGGACTCAAATCCATTCAATCATTTATTCACATTATTTCACATTTAGATCATAGACTTTATATGTGAAACTACAGATGAGCAGTATTTGGACTGAATTAACCTTTATTAGTGACTCAAACTACTTTTAATTTTTTCTTTTTTGTTGTTTTTTTTACGGTAGACCAGTGTAATCTATGTTATGTATGTTCAACATCCAGAAACTTATGTAGCAGAGTTTACAGAGTAAGGACATTTTTGTCAGATGATGTGGTTTTTCTTAGATTTCTGCTGTGTTTTGCGGTGGCCTGTTTTCGTTTGGGTTTTTTTTTTTGGGTGACCTGAGTCTGTTCCAGCTTCTGTGTTTCTTTGTGTTCAGTCTGAAAAACAGAGCTTCATTATTTGTCAGGCCCAGAGTTTACATGACTGACTGGTCCAAAAATCACAGCTCAAACCCATCATTCTGCTCATTTGTGGACGGAGCTTACAGAGTTGTGTATATCTGCTTATGGATGACATGCACATTCATCAGTTGGATCCGTATAAAGTGTCTCCGAGGCAGTTTGCATTGAATAAGTGTCGGTTCAGGCTCCGTTGAGACCGTCTGGGTCGAGTCCAGCTCCGACCGACCGCTGCCTGGGAGGCTGGAAGTAATGGGCTCATATCCCCCAGTGGATAAAAACAAGAGGAGCTGAGGGGGTGGGAGGGGGAGGGGGGGTGGGTCTGGGGACATCAGAGGAATGACAACAGCACACGACTGAGTCCAGGCAGAGCTGCTTTATGTGTTATGACGACTGCCACTTTATCCAGACTCACAGCCCATAAATCCAACATATAAAGACCTGGCTTTACGTCACATCCCTGAATGACTCCATACTTTACACATTATTACTCTGGTCATCTTTTTTTCCCCACTTATATCTTTACTAATAAAAGAAAATCAATAAATCTGAATAGCAACAGAACAACTAATACTCACTCTTCAGTTATTTTATTGTATTTTCCTTTTGGTTAAATGTGTTTCTATCCAGATTTTGTGCAAAAAATACAGGTAAAAAAACTCAACATGTCAGTTTTTCCACTTCATTTTGAAAATGTAAGTGCAGCTGAAGCAGATTTCATGTCAAGTGAGGAAGTGAACCATGATATTTTAAATAAAATGGAATAGATCTTTATTATCACTAGTCGCTTTTCCATTGGACATCTGTGCAAAACTTTACCGATATTTACGAAATGTCGAAAAAACAGAAGTGTGTAATGTCAGTTTTTCCATTAACTCACAAATGCAATGATTTGTTTATTTATTATTGCAAGATGACGAGAGAAGTCGTTCTATAAACATGGCAGCGAATGTAAATATCGTGCTGGTTTACAGATATAGTCATTATTATTTATTACCCCTCTATCCTGTACTAAATTAAAAGGTGATTGGGTTTCCTGGTGTGTCCACACATACTACACCATATTTCTTTCAAAACTTTTCTTCTCTTGTTGTAATGTCTGTCAACGTCTATTTTTTTATTTTATTTTATTTTTTCACGTGACTAGTTGCAGAAAAAGGTCTTTCCATTCCAGTTTTGCATCATATAAATCACACAAAGTACTGAAAATTGGAAGCAATGTACAAAAGCTGCAGGATAAAATATTAAATATACAAAATACGTTATTGCTGATCATATATCAGCAATGACATATATGCATATTTAATAAAGGCAAGTTATCGGACCTCACCAGGACTTTGTCCCTTGCATATTCTCTAGTAAATCAGCATTTTCTTTTGCAAATATTGTCTTTTTTTTTTTTTTGGTCCTATTTTTTGACCCAGTTACGTCTCAGGGTTCTGTTGTAAAAACATTTTTCGCCACTTCCACTTATTAGCATTTTTTTTTACTTGATATCAGTAGCGTTTTAACCAGATAAATATGCTTCTTCATTACATTTTAAAGAGCAGCAACAGTGATACAGTGTGTTGCAGCTCATCTTACATATTCTTTGAAGAAGTTCATATATCATTTTACTGACACTGACCTTTCCGACATCACATGAGCCGCTCTTTTTCTAACTTTTTTCCATCAAATTTTCCCAAGAAATTTCCTTCTACATCCACAAATTGTTGGATGTTTAATGGACTAATTACATCTTTGCTTAGTTCTCATTCAAACACTGTTTAATGTTCATTCTGCCACTTGGTAAAATGCAGAAATGACTCCCAAACTAATGATCTAATAAATCTGCTTTTTTCTATTTATTGATCCAGTTGTGTGTCAGGTTTCCATTGTGAAATTGTGTAACTGAAATTCCGCTGTGTGAAAATATCTTCCCCCACTTCCATTTATTTATTTATTTTTGTACTTTGTTGCCGTCTTTTTTCCATAACAGGCATCATTAATGAGAAAAAGAAAGAAAAAACATATTAAACACTAGTTTTACTTGGTGCCAGTAGCATTTTATTCTGATAAATGCGGTTCTGCATTACATTTAACAGAGAAACAACAGAGATAAAGTATCCTGCAGCTCATTTTACATCCTGGTATTTGTTGTATTAGTTCATACAGTAGATCATTTTACTGAACACTTGACTTTTCTGACATATGATCTACATTTTCATGTGTTTCCCACAAGTTTCCTCATAAAAACCCGCTCTAAACCCTCAAATTAGTGCATGTTTATGGACATTGTTTGTTTAATGGTCTCATCCTTAGTCTAATGCTTGATAAAATGCAGGAATGGCTCCCGCTCTGTAACAACAAAGGCTTATTTCACAACTCCACCTTCATACCAGTGTCATTTGTGTTTAAGAAACACCTGGAGGATGGGCGTGGTCCGTCCCCAGAAAGTGGGTGGAGTCAAGTTGGCAAATGTACCTGTGAGGTGTGTAAACGCCTCAATTATCGCCACAAAAACAAATGTTATGTAAGGCCAGTAAAGCGTGTTCTCGCAGCGGAGGACGGCGACGGTGCACGTGAGTTGCCGTCATTTTCATTTGTGCGGGTTCCAACACCTGAGCGTGAAACCCTCCTGTCGTCTGAGTGTAGCTGATTACGTGCCAGAAGACGTTTTACAACCCATCCAATCATTTCCCGCTTCAGGCAAAGTGGAATTTCTAGTTGTATTTGTGCCAAAAAAAAACAAAAACAAAGTGAGCACAACCGTTGACGCTCAGATGTCGATGGAAAATACAAGGTCTGTTATAGTTTTATGAGCATTTAAAAAAAAATCATATGTTCACAACAATTGCCACTGATACGTTAGGGGTTAAAGGGTTAAGAGAAAGTGAGTTATAAACCCCCTCCCTAAACACAGATGTGGGGGCTTGATTTAAGTCACAATTTTAGGACTTGAGATTTTCAGGTTCAGGGGGGTCAAAAATCTGTGCCCCCCCCCCCAAATTAACAGTGAAGAATGTTAAAATCCTTTTAGTTCAGGTTCCACATTCAGACCAATGTGGATCAGAACCAGTCAAATAAAAATAGAATAACATGAATAATGACAACTGCAAACTTTTGTCTTGTAGTGCGAAACATTTAAATTACATGAATATATTTACATATAACATTACATTTTTAAGAGGCTGATTTTATTGGGTATTGTTTTATAGTTTTGCACTTTTTATTCTTTTTGTGTGTTGCTGTCTGGTATCCTTTTAATCTGTAAAGCATTTTGTGAGGTTTCTCTAAGTGCTATATAAATAAATGTGACTTTACTTAATTTACTTATATAGTACAAACTATCCTTTAACAAAAATGTGAATAACCTGAACAAATATGAACAACATGAAAAGTTTTAATATAAATCAGTGTAACTGTACCAATATTCTGCCTGGTATTAAATGTTTTGTGTATTTGTAGATCCGCTGTGATCTGAAAGTTGTAATGTACATGTGGAAATGATGAACTGAGGCAAAATATTGTTAAAATTACACTAGTTTTTCTTAAGAAATACCAGGTTTTTATGGTTGTTCACATTTTTAAAGGATATTTTGTAGATTATAAAAATGTTCATAGTGTAATTGGACTCTTTTCACTCTAAAGCATAGTGAAAAGTTTGTATTTTTCACAATTTAAAGGTTATTCTGTTATTATTTAACTGGTCCGGCCCACTTTAGATCATATCGAACTGTATGTGGAACCTGTACTAGAATGACTGTGACATCCCTGCATTCGTCGTCCTGATCACATGACCTGTCTCACTAACCTGATGGCGTTTGTTTTCTCGTAGACCCCTGTCTGAATGTGATGCCGCCATGCATGGGCGAGGCCGACCGCTTCAGTCTGGAGGCCCTACGCCACATCCACAAACAGCTGGACGACGACAACGACGGGGGGATAGAGGTCAATGAGAGTGTGGAGGTGAGCGCTGTCCATGTCTGCTTATAACAGAGGTGTCAAACGTGCAGCCCATGGGCCAAAACCGGCCCGCCAAGGGGTCCAATCCGGCCCACGGGGATGAAAAAAATCCACCGGAGATATTCAGGGTTTTGAACGTGTTTTAGTTCAGGAGCCACATAGAGACCAATGTGATCTAAAGTCAAATAAAAGCATAATGACCTATAAATAATGATGCAAAAAAACCCATGGATTATGAAAATATTTACATTTATAAACTATCCTTTCACTACAAAATGTGAATAACCTGAACAAATATGAACAACTTTAAATGTCTAAAGAACATTAAGTGCAATTTTAACAATATTCTACCCAATACTAAATGTTTTGTGTAGCATTGTGTGTGATGTACGTGTACAAATAGGATAAGTTTAGGCATAATATTGTACTATTTTCCTTTAGAAATGTCATTTTTTTCTGGTTATTCATGTTTGTTTGTTTTTCTGAAAGGATAGTTTATAACTGTGAATTGAATCTTTGTATTCCACTAAAACAGGTGCTGTCGTTATTTGAAGGTTATTATTGCTGGGCCCAAACCATTTCCTGTTGTTTGACACCTTTGTTGTACAGCTTCAGCACAAATAAACTTTTTGACATTTTCACCTCTTTTGACACTTTTTTAATTTGTTCTCGAAGTACAAAGTAAAATTTGTTGAGGTGACGACCCTTTGGGTGTTGATGACGTGTTCTACATGCAGTTCACTGAGTTCTTTCACGCTAAACTCAATAGAACTGTACTGTTTTTAACACTAAATTAAATGTACTGTCTTTGATACTAGAAGAAGGAAGTGAAATGTGTTGAATTTATGGTTGTTTGGAGTTGGTGAGGTTTATCTTACACTTTAATGAGCCTTTTTACCCTAAACTAAATGGTACTTAACACTAAATTAAGGGCTGTATTACTGTCTTTACACTAAATGAAATACACTTTAGTATCTTTACCACAAACTGCATCTTTCTTGGCTTGTAAAATTATTGCCTAAACTGTCAAACATCTTATGTGTAGATGCAAAACCAAGATTTTTCTGTCACTGTTGACTGACATACGTAATATTTCTAGAGTTTGTTATTTTCAGGGTTTCCCTCAGGGTCTTAAGAAGTCTTAAAAGTCTTGAATTGACAAATCTTCATTTAGTACCTTACCTTAAGTCCTTGAAAGGTATTATTTGATATGGTAGGTCTAAAGTTACGTTGCCGTAAACTTGTTCGCTGTATTGATTTTTAAATGTGTCCGGGAAATTAAACTGCAAAGAAAGTAACGTTAGTCGACTCAGTTCCACCCGTTCCAACGCGACAACTTATACTGAAATTGGGAATCAATTATCGCTTACTTTGCGGTGAGAAATGCTCTCAAAACATTCAGTTTTGTGTACGGTATTTATGTAATATTCAATCTCTGCTGATGTAGGAAAATACTTTTTCTTAAATTCTAGGAGTCACGAATTTTTGCCAGTGTGGCCGTGAAATGGCCATTAAATTCTGTTCCAGGTAGTCTTAAAAAAGTCTTACATTTAACTTGTAGAAACCTGTAGGAACCCTGTTCTTTTGGAAAACACTTGAAACTATGAAATTTCACCTCCCTGCTCTACTTTCTTTTATTGATTTTCGAACGACAACCTCAAATCTACCAACAACAGACTTTAAATGGCATGTTTTGACAGATTCGGTTCACGTAAGACGCCAGACCTACTTGGCTGTGTGAGGTCTTTCCTGTTGTGGGGATTTCGCTGCCAGAACTCG
>JAPQRP010000012.1:23337206-23348104 GCA_037367295.1 Apogon hyalosoma | reverse complement strand
ACTATTAGGGTCCAAATACACAAAGACAGGAACCACAGACTCACAACAGTGGAGTTAGATCAATATGAACCCTTTAAATAATCTTCTTAGTAGTTTTTTCTCGGTTCAGCTGGACTGGTTTAGCTCTTTTCGAAAACATTTCATCTCTCATCCAAGAGACTTCTTCAGTTCTATTAACTGGTGGTGGAAAATGGACTTATTGATCAAGTGTGATTGTGCCTTTTCAAGGATCTGTGTAGCGACACAGATCCTTAAGAAGGCACAATAGAAACAAATGGCAGACCTCGGCAGAAAGTCCACAAAGACTTATTTTTTTTTAGAGAAAACAATCAGCAGCGTCAAACTGAAAAGAAAACATCAAACTGTAGTAAATAGAAATGAATGGTAGATTTCAGTAGAAGGTCACATTGCACATCTGCAGTTTCACAGCACAACCTGTGTAATGACAATAAAGGTCATGGAAAAATGGTTATTTTCCCTCAGATTTTTGGAAATGCTAGTGAACATATTCAGCTTCATCATACATGCATTTTTATATTTTCAAGCGAAATATCTTGTCTTTAGCAAAGAATGTATGATTTTGTAATTTAGGAGGACGTATCAACACATTCCTGTACTGTGGAAACATGGAGAAGTGCTTTTATGTTAGTTTTTTTTTTTTTCTTGCCATCTTGCAGCAAAATGTCCTTATTTTACTTCAGTTCCTTTCAAGCCAAAAATGTGTCCGATGGTTCAGCAGTCGTTCACTGATCTTCTTCACATTCACTGGCAAACGTCCTTGAAGCTGCTGTTTGCCACCAGGGCTTCATTTCTCATAAAGCAGAGTGTGTATTAAAGGCTTTGCAAAGACATTTGTTTGGAGTAGTATTGCACATATCGTGGTCACTCCGGTGACTCAGCAGACAGTTGGTTCCTTCACACGGTTCCTGGCTTTACATCAACCAGAAAACTCATTAGCATTAGCATTGCGACTGTGCAAAGTGGTGGCATTCTGCAGTGTTTTGTCCAGTGGCAGCTCGTCAGTAGAGGGCGCTAAGGTGTGAACACACTTTTTCACCTTGTTAGCTACTTTTAAAATGACCGAGGCAAAATGATGTGTCTACTATAAATTAATATATACCAGGGGGTAGTTCAGTAGGTAATACTGTTAGCACTTAAACTAGCAACTGGATCGTTCAGTGGGTAACACTAATGACAACGATAGTAAACAGAAACAATTAGAAATTACTTTGTCTAAATGGTAAATATTATCATTTAGTTTTCTCAGTCACTCAAATTCACTAGCTAATGTTAGCTGCAAACTGCTAACTAACTGTCTATCTCTGCTAATATAATTTTGTGTAAATAAATAAAATGCATGATCTATAATTGATACGTAATCTGTATAAATATACATAAATATGTGAGCTGTAACGGCTGTATTGGCATATTATCAGATTATATTAAGTTTATCTCATACTCAGATTTAGCTAAAAGCTTCACTGATGATGTAGCTAATGTTAACATCAATGGCTAATTAAAACAGCTAATGTGAAGCTATTGGCAAATAGTCCAAAGCAGTGTTTCTCAAAAATAAAGAGAATCTTTTTAAAAATGGAAAACCATGGTGACATATGTCATACACCATGAGAATGTGTACATTTGTGGAAAAAAATGAACGCTCTTTTTTTATTTCTTTATTCGGGTTGGAGTCATTTACTCAATTGCAAGAAAGAAACACAGAAAGGGGTGAAATAAATATTTTAAAATAGTGGTGCATGTGCTTTGGCGTATCCTAGTGGTGATATGTGGTTATAGTGCATCTGAAAACTGACTTGCTATTAATAATTTCACCAGCCGTCCCTGGTTTTGTCCACTTTTAAAGTCCTGCTTCTACCAGTGGGTCCCTTCTGGAAAACAAAGTGTGAATCTGAAGCTCCTGAACCTGTGTTTTGTTCTAAGAGTGATCGCTTGTAGGTTGAACATTTGCTCACGTAACAGGTTTGTGTACGAAGGGGCCTGATAAAAAGCGTTTGGCATCGGTGCTTGGCACGAGCTTATCTTACAAACGCGTTTGATACCGGCTGGAAATTTCAATTCATCCACACAAAGGACGAGGAACTGTAGATAGCGCCGCACTTTCTCACTCCGCTGACCGTTCTGTCATGTCTTTTAATGTGTAGAAGACCAGGATGATGTATTCTCCAAGCACAGGCGGTCCATTTTTTGCTCCCATTGACAGTTATAACATCATTCAGAGTTGTCTTCTGGTTGGATTATAGTCCTATGAGAAAATGAGGAAGGACTGAGTCTCACTGATCACAGACTGTAGTTTAGGTTTTTTTTTTTTTTTTTTTTGTGACAGGAAAAATATATTCACTGCTGGAAAGATTTGTAGAAGCCTCTCAACACCAGGCTGCCATTATGTGCTGGAAATGTCAGATTGTGAAATGTTTTGAAGACGACATCCACGCGCAGATGTTTAAAACTCAACTCAAAGAACAGGTTCCAGCCTTGAGATCAGAGCCATTCCATCTTTTTATCTGTTTTTACCTCCATTTGTGTGATTCTTGGTGATCATGTCAGTTTTCCCGGTACATTTTCTCCTTTTTCTAAGTCGTGTTATTCGTATTTACTGCTGACGTGGAGGCAGTAAATGCGTGATGGTACATTCAGTTCCTAAATGATCTCATCCAGATTGAAAGCTCATTGAATTTTAAAGCCTTTTGTCAATCGACCTTTTCTGTTTCACCGTTCAGCTTCTCTTTATCGTCTCCCTAAACAACAATTATCAGTTTAGATCATGTACACAATAATTTTCATTACGTACTTTGCTTATTTACCCACAATAAACAGGTTGTATGTACAAAACACACTGCGACGTCATCCACTCGTGTGTGCTGTTTTTAAGTCTCCAGTTTGGCATTTAGCGCTTGTAAAACGCTAAACTTACAATTTTTTTTTTTTAGTTATAAGAGACTGCATTTGTCCTTGAGAGTAGTCAGGGAAGTGCTAAAAAGCTAATGTTATTGCTAAAAAAGACCACATTTCTAGCTATGAAATACTATATGAAAACACCAAGAAGTAACTTGCTAAATAAGTAGTGAATGCTAAGTTGCTGCTAGCTAAACACCAGCCTCACTGCTAATTAATATGTTCAGCACCAGAAGCAGTTTCAGTTACTTTTTAAATGTTAACACACACAATTATATAATAGAATTGTGATTTTTTTTTGTATAAACTCTTTGTAGCACTTGCCAACAAATGATCACAATTCATTTATTACTTATTCAATATATAATATAAAATTTCCCATGCTAATGCTAGATGTTCTAACTTGTTTATCTTATTATTTTTATATTTTATTTCATTAGTTTATCTTATCTTAAATATTGTTCATTTATTCTGTGTCTGTTCTTGTCTGTTTTAGCACATTTTATTCTTACTCTTACTGGTTTATTATAGTGCTGCAACAATGAATCAGTTAAATCGATCCAAATCGATTCGTAAAAGAGGTGGCAATGAATTCGGCAGTCGATTCGTTGGGTCTTGAGCTCGTTAGTATTAAGGCATGCCCACACGCTAACTGGATAACCGGAGCTGGTTGAAGACTTTAGCTTGCTAGTCTCTAGTCATAACAAGTCTAGTTAGCGGGCTCGTGCTCGGCCCAGTAGATGGAGGTTAGATGCTGTGAAAATTTAGTTTAAGCTCCAGAGTAAAAGAGAGGCATAAAGACAGGAGTCAGACGTCCAAAGTTAAGTTTCACTTTTGGTTTCACGCCAGTTACGGTAGTTGCGGCACTTATCGAACACAACCCCACGTATATACCCCCCCACCCTCCTCCCCACCACCACTACCACTCCGACGACAAATACTTTATTTTATGAAGGGCCACAATGCCACAAGGACATTTTTCACAACTTCTAGCCTGTATCCACTGGACCCCCTCCACTGCTCTATGGGCCCCCCAGAAATACTGGGCCTCATGAATTTGTCATGTTTACCACCCCCCACCCCTTTACGGCACCCCAGGGTCTACATATCACTGAATGCCTCCTGGGGAGTTGACCTTTAGCCTTCGAAGTCCAAAACGGGAGCAGACTGTTACCCATAACACTAACGTTAATTTGATATAAAGTTTAAAGGGTAATTTGCTTTATTATCCCTGTAGAGAAATTCAGTCAGTAAAAAAAAAAAGTCCAAACTGTCTATTTTTATAGTGAGTCGGTCTCACTCACTGCTCTGTGTTTTACCCCCCATGCCACAGGGGGTGGAAGGGGTGCACTGAGCGTGCTCAGAGGTCTATGGAAAGAACAAGGTCTATTCTATCAGCATGTTTTAAAATTTTTCTGAATGAGCGAACGGTTGAATTTGAATGGATATTAAAGATAAATCATACATTCCGAATGGTCACCACAGACACGTCGGGTTGAAGGGTTAAAGTGTCCTGTCCAAATATCAAATGGTAATAGTTGTAAAAGCAGTGAAGATTTATGAATTAGACAAGAGGGTTTTTTTTTATGGTTTGTAGTGTTTGCCAAGGCCAAACTCATATTAGACGTTTGGGACTGAGCCACGGGCCTTTTCCGTGTTAATGCGGGGGTTTTATGGCAGGTCTTTGGTGGGTTTGTTTGCTTTTCTGACTGTCGGAAACCCACCACACACAGACACAGGTGGAAGCAGCGCCTCCTTCGCCTTTTCAAAGTCCCTAAAAGGAAAAAAAAATAGAGCGAAAAGGAAACGAGTGCGTGTGATCCGAAGCCAGACTTTTAGGCAAAGCCAGCTTTCACTCTGGGGAAGAACCAGACGAGTGTGTCTGTCTGTGAATGTGTGTGGGTTTGGCTGGAAAAGAAAAACAAAAAGAAAACGGTAAAATAACACGCAGTCATTGTGAAACCCGCTCTGTTTCTATTTCCCAGTTTATAATAGAAGACATGAAGCAGCAGCAAACCAACAAACACAGCAACCTGCACCGTGAGGACCAGCACATCACAGTGGAGGAGCTGTGGAAAGGCTGGAAGACGTCTGAAGGTAAGACAGACGCACAGCCACGGGACGTTCAACTCTAGTACGACTTTAACCCTTTGAAGACCACCGTGCCTCCGGCGCCGCATTGTTTTATCTGCCGTCATTCAAATTAACCAAACTCCTGAACCGCAAATGCCGTCTTTTAGCTGAGATCGGGTTCTTTCTATTGATATGTCACATGTTAGGGTAGAGGGGAGGGGTGGAAGTGGGCGGAGCATAGAGCGGCAGAGTGCAATCGGTGCGAAAGGTGATGGGGGATTTTTATTACTTTTATCAGCATTACATTATATATCGGGCTGATATATTGGGTTTTTTTTTTTCCAACAACAGCCATTGGTCTTATTTTTTTTTTTTTTTGAAAGATGATATTTGATTAGTAGTAAAAATGTTACAAGGTATTTGATCAGGCACCTGTATGGGCAGCTCTTGAAGTTCAGTAAATGTTAAAAGAGTACTATAGGTATGTGTATTTATAATTTCATATATATTGCTGCATAAAAATCTTAATTATGAGTGTTTCAATTGTATTTTACAGTCAGTGTGTTTAAAAAAATAAAATAAAAATCGGCCTCAAAAATCAGCTGTAGATATCGGCCGTTGGCTCACCAAATTTTTAAAAATCAGCCTTAGAAAACCCCATATCAGTCGGCCTCTAGTTTTAGCAGTGAATTCTTGTAAATAATTGTATATAGTAGTGCTGTTTATGAGTGTTTCACTGTGTTTTTGTCAAGTTTTGCTGTTTTTTTTTCTCCTTTATCTCAGTTTTTCCTCTGTATTTTCTGGTTTGTATAGTTTGTTCATAGTTGTATTTTATCTGTAAATATTATATAAATGTATGTATATTTCTATATATATGTAAATCTATGCAGGTCCATCCAGGGCATAAACAGATGCAGTGTCTGTATTTGAATCAGATGATGGATGTTTTTGTCAGTGAAATGAGGGGCTCTGTCTAAAACTAGACAAAAAGTGAACACAGACTATCAACAGGATCAAAATGACTAGAAAGAACCAAAAATAATAACATGGACACACAATGATCTAGACAAACTCAAATGTTTGAACACGTGGAAAATAGTTGAAAGTGTATTTCTAGAATCTCATAAAGTTTCATTAAGATATTATTTTTCATAATAAATAATGATACAAAATTCATCTTCTTTGCTACAACATGCTGTTTTAAGCATTTATTACATATTATAATGATAGTAAATGGCCTGATATAAAGAAAATGTGCAAAAGAATTGCCAAAAAATACATTTGGTGACATTTTAATTGCAAAACAACATACATAAATCTAGTCCTGTTAAGGAGTTAAAAGGGTTAATCCTGCATTTGATCAACTGAGAACGGTTTGATCCTGTTAATCCAGTGTTTGGAAATACTAGTCGGGCTTCGGCGGCGTAGCGTGCATTATGACACAAATACCAGGTCACATGACACAGGTGTGGTCTAAGCAGGTAAATCGCTTGTTGACAGATGAATGTCATGTGCTCCTACTGGTTTAAGACCTGGTTTTGGTTCATCCCACCCACGTACCATCTGACGCAAACACACGGTTTATGAATTAACAGTTCACTGAAAACATTTAATACAGACCAACTGGCATTTATTCATAGTGTATGTTATAGGAAAATATGCAGCTGGTTCGTCCATGTCAAGTAAATAAAGAAATCAAGGCTGTACTTAAAATATAAATATATAAATTAGATGTCTTTTTCCCTAAAAATCAGGTATTCTTTGTAGTTTTTTGTCATGTGTCCAGTTTGTAAAGTCATTGTAAATTTAATAAAAGTATACATTTTTGCATCATAAAATTACTGAAAGTGTGTGTGTGTGTGTATAATATTCCTGTTCATATGCAGCTATGAAGAGTTTTTTCAATTTTTATGTATTTATCACTTATCTTTCATAGATAATGGTCACAAAGTGCTTCATAATCAAACTAGAGCAGTTGAATTAATAATAAAGTCACAGTCATAATAAAAACAGATAAAATAAACCCATTTTCCAGCATGTGAACTCTTTAGTCCCTCCCTTAAAACCAGGCTTTGGCTCTTTGCTCTGGTCTAAACCCTGGTGCTCATGTTTGTGTTTGTGTTTGGGCCTTTTCTTCGTCTTCACTCCGTTGACTGTAAACACAGTCGAGTTCATGTGATGTAATTTCAGAAAACGCCATAAACGCGTCCAAAGACTCGGTAATGATCAGGTTTTCACCCGCCGGAGCCACAAAATATTCCAAACTCTCAAACAGACAAAGGTTTTCATGACGTCTGTCGTCATATCTGTGAATGTCAGAGTTCTTTCAACCATCGTTTACTCAAGGTTCAGGTGTTGACATTGAAATCAGTTTCAATTCTTTATCAGGTTTTTAGGGATATTCCAATTCCAGGTCCAGTTTTTGGATGTGAATGAGAACCATTCATCCTTAAATACATCTGTATATTCATAATTTCATTGGACACACAATGACAATAAAGGCCATTCTATTCTGTTCTATTCTATTCATGCAGAATAATCTATAAATAATGAGAACTACAAACTTTTTTGAGTGAAAAAAGTTAACTTGTAATATGAAAATGTTTAGAATATACAAACTATCCTTTAATAATGTGAATAACATGAACAACCTGAAAGTTCTTCAGAAAAATAAGTGTAATTTTATCAATATTCTGCCTTGGTTTATCATGTACACGTGTACATTATAACACAGTGGATCTACAAAATACACACAACATTCAATAACAGACAGAATATTGTATTTGAATTATTTCTTTTTCATTTTTCTGTTAAATTCTTTAGTTTTCTTCATTATTTTCTTTCTTTGTTTTTATTACTTTATTTTTACTCATTTTTGATCATTTTCTTCATTTAAAAAAATCTAATAGTTTATTATAGTTTTGTTATAGTTTATTTTCTCATGTGCCTTTAATTTTGTAAATTTTTTCTATCATTCCTGTTAAAAATGGCCCTTTCTCTTTTTTTTTAGGACATTCCATGTTAATATTTGTTCAGGTTATTCACGTGTGAAAGTATAATTAGTAGATCTAAATATTTTCATGTAATTTTGTATTTTTGCACTAAAACAAAGAAACATCTGTATTTATAGGTCATCACATGTTTGTCACCTGGTAACTGTGGGATTGAATTTAACAGAATTAAAGAAGTTAAAGTGAAATAAGATTAAAGTTTCTCCAGGTTTGTTATTGAATTAAAAGACTGTGATTTTTTTCCCCACATTTATTTATTGATAAAAGTGTTTAAGTTTCTTTACATGATGTCAAAAATTGGCCAAAAACTTCACATAATATGTCAGTTGACAGGTTTGTCATGAGTCAAAGGAACCAAATATGGTCATTAAACTGTTAGTGTAGAAAACAGGGAAAAGGTCAAAGGTCACTGAAAGACAACGTAGCTGCAACTTATAATGTGCATGCGTAGATGACAAACTGAAGCAGAATACGATTAAAATTACTTATTTTTAATTAATACATTTCTGGTTGTTGGTTTTTTTCACATTTTTTAAAGAATCATTTATAGATGTAAACATTTTCATGTTGTACTTTTACTTTTTTTCCCCTTAAAACATAGATTAAAGTTTGTATTTGTCATTATTTTGAGGTTATTCTGTTCTTATTGTACTGGTCTGATCCACTTTAGATCCTACTGGTCTGAATGTGGTTCCTGTTGTGGTTTCCATGGTGACGGGCGTCTAACCGGTCTCTTTGTGCTCGTTTTTCTCAGTCCACAACTGGACGACGGACGACACGGTGCAGTGGCTGAAGGAGGCGGTGGAGCTGCCTCAGTACGAGAAGAACTTCCGGGAGTTTCGGGTCACGGGGAACACGTTACCTCGGTGAGAACTCCACGAGCGGGTCAGGGGATCCGAGATGGTTGTGTGCACAGGGCGGTGCTGCCCTCTGCTGGTGGGGAACGGTGCCGCAGAGGAGAACCAGCTCTGACAAGACACTTTGAAGACATTTAATGACCCGTTAGAACCAGTTTTAGTGCAAAACACCTCGTGATAGATCACTTAAACACGGAAAACGAAGGAAAAGGCTAAAAAATGCACCTGATTTTAACATTTTTTTCCCATTGTGCTACATTTAACTGTCATAGTTTAAGAGAAAGTGAGTTATAAACCCCTTCTTGAACACAGATAAGGCAGATAAGACTTAAGATATTCAAGGTCGGGGGGTCAAACATACGGCCTGTGGGCCAAAACCGGCCGCCACAGAGCCCGATCCCTCCCACAGGATGAAAAACTAAAATATATGGACAATCAATGATGTTAAAATCATGTTAGTTCAGGTTCCACATTCAGACCAACGTGATCTAAAGCGGATCAGAGCAGAATAACTTATAAGTAAAATAACTACAGATGTTTCTCTTTGTTTTAGTGTTTTTAAAAAAAAAAAAAAAAACTACCTGAAAACATTTACAAACTGTCATTTTATTCACTTTTTAGGGTAGTTTGTAGCTTATAAGCATTTTTGCAATATAATTTAACTTTTTTCCCTCTGAAACATAGAGAAAAGTTTGTCATTGGTATCTAAAGGTTATTCTGTTATTATTTAACTTCAGATCATATTGGTCTGAATGTGGAACCTGAACTAAAATGACTTTAATTTCCCTGGAATAAATTAATAGGAATAAAATGATTGAATGTACATTATTTCACCTGTATAGTTTCACCCCCTCCCAAAAGGTGAAAGTGTCCATGTAGTTGTGGATTACAGACAGTCCAGAAGTCAGTGGGGAACTCATGGAATGTACGGCATGAGCGGACCAGAGGGGGGTCTGGGGGGTCAGGTTCAGTTTCAGGTTGTGGGTTGGGGGGGGTGGGAGGGGTCGTGTTACAGCACAGACCCCTCGGGCACCAGCTGATCCAGTGATGTCACACTGAAGAGGGGTTAGATTCCTCTGGCTGCCATGATGTCTTAGAGGGTAAGATGGAGGAAGAGGAGGAGGATGTGATGATGATGATGGTCAGACCAGATACGAGGAGAACAGCTGAGTGGGCAAACGAAGGTCGGACATCAGTTAAACCGGAAGAAAAATAGGGATTCAGTGGCAAAGAATTTCAGAATTAGAAGGATATTGGTCCTTAAATAAAAGAAAATGCCTGAAACGAGAACGATCTAGACTGACAAAGTAGAAGAAAGAGGAATGACACAATGAAGTGGTTCTACTGATAGAACCGACATAACTGATGGAACCAATAGATCTGGTGGAACCGAACTGATGTTATTCATATTTTTCTAAAGGATACTTTGTAGATATAAATACTGTCCTTTCTGTAATTTTTCTTTTTTCACCCTTAAACAGATAAACGTTTGTATTTGTCATTATTTATAGGTTCTTCTGTTCTTGTTTTACTTCAGTTCTTAGTTAGGGGCTTTAATGTTCCTGGTGCAGACTTTTCCCAGGTCCTGGTTCCGTTCTAAACCATGGTTCTGTTGACTTCTCCTGTATTTATATCATTATCTACAGTTGTTGATCTGCGTTGAACTCCTGTATTTTAACTGTAACAGTTTTAACCCGTGGACATGAACCCTCTGACGGCTGGTTTTCCTTCGTGTCGTGGACATGAACCCTCTGACGGCTGGTTCTCCTTCATGTCGTGGACATGAACCCTCTGACGGCTGGTTCTCCTTCGTGTCGTGGACATGAGCCCTCTGACGGCTGGTTCTCCTTCGTGTCGTGGACATGAGCCCTCTGACGGCTGGTTTTCCTTCGTGTCGTGGACATGAACCCTCTGACGGCTGGGTTTGCTTCGTGTCGTGGACATGAACCCTCTGACGGCTGGTTTTTCTTCGTGTCGTGGACATGAACCCTCTGACGGCTGGTTCTCCTTCGTGTCGTGGACATGAACCCTCTGACGGCTGGTT
>JAPQRP010000012.1:23190266-23208277 GCA_037367295.1 Apogon hyalosoma | reverse complement strand
CTGTTTTATATTTTACTTTGTTTTATCTATTTGATTTTATTGGATTTTATGGTTTTATTGTTTCTTAATGCTTTTATATATATACATATATATGTATATATATATATATATACACACACACACACACACACACGTACTTTTTTTTTTTTTTTTTTACTGTTTCAGTCTTCTGTACAGTGCTTTGGTCCACTGTGGTTGTTTTAAAATGCTTTATACATAAAGTTGGATTGGATTGGAAATACACAAATAAATGAACCACAGACTAATAAAAGTGGGTGTAGCAAAATATGAATCCTTTAAAGGATATCATGAGCTCATTCTAATTCCTTCCATTAGTTTAAGAGACATTTTTGGCATGAGCAGAGTATTCAGTGTATAACATTGCTTCAGCTTTTAAATGAGGAGGCGACCCTGTCATGTGACTAGTAGAGATGCATTCTGATTGTTTTTTGTGTTTTAAAAAAGTAAACACACAACAGGTTTGTGTGGATTCTTGTCAAAGTTACCTCCTACAGTGAGATAAAGGGCTTGGCTCTGAGAGGAGAAGTTGTGTTTGAAAATATGGACATGACAAACACGAGTAGAATGTGCAGGAAGAGGGCTGAATGATTAACCCATGAAGACCCAGTGCTACTTTAATGGCAGTTTCCAAAAGCCAAGTGGCCTCTGTGCGTGGGTGTGTGTATGTGTATCTGCTTTATAACTGATAAACTGGACAGATCTAGCCTTTGCCTTTTGCAGTACTTATGTATTTTGGGTCAAGGATCAGACAGGCCAAAACCTCATATTGATATGACCAATACTTTTGGAGTTATTAGTTGGTGGTGGCCCATGGATGAGTCCATTCACAGCCACAAATGGGGGTGGGGGGTGGGGGGGCATGACGGGAAAACCGGTCCGGCTGTGATCACACACTAACAAGGTCAGTCTGGTTATTACTGTGGCCCAGTTCCACAACACTGTGGAGATCCGGCCCATTAACGGCCCATGACATGTGACAGACAGTTCTGCACAGACTCCGATCAGATGGAACATAGTTCAGCAGATCACTGACTGCAGTTATTGCAACTCACAATAAACCGTCATGTTCAGTCCTGTGTCAAAGTCTCAGGTCCACGTCAATATCAATACTAAACAAAATGAGGGCCATTCTATTTCTTCCTAATCTGTGTGTTCCACCAGTAAGCCCCGCTCAGCTCCCCATTTGATTAACTCTACTTGCTTCTAGAACCTGTGGATTCCCACGGGTCAATATGGTATATTTTGCATGTTCTTTCAATGAAAATCATGCGTTTTCCTATATTTCATTTATTGATCTCATTAGTGTTCATGATAGCTCAGATTAAAGTTGATGATTATTACATCAAAAACAGAAAAAACCAAAGAAAAAGTGACTTTTTCTGAAAAATCTGTCATTAACTGAACATAACCCCAGTGTGTCCTTCCACTGTCATTGATCCAACTCCATGGGTGAATCAATGTTGTAGAAGATGATGGTATTTCCATGGTAACTACGGAGCCTCTGAATGTCCAAATGGGTCATATTTGATGACCATGAAAAGATGAAAAACTGTATTTACACCAATTATTTACATGGATTGATAGGATTAGTGGATCAAGGTATTAAACCGTTTAGATCAGTAGATGCTTTTGGTTGGCGGTGATTGTTTGGGTCTTTATGGGTTAAACTGCTTGGTGCAGTTCTGTGGCTTCGAGGTGGCTGAGATCAGCTGGAAGGAGCCTCCTGAGTACTGTTTTTCAAAAGAACATCTGATGGTGAAGTCACAGCCCATCAGCAAAGCCCTGCTGGTAGACCTCAGCGACCCCATCAGTGGAGACAGAGCGAGATGTTTGGCTGAGTCAGAAGACCTGTTCAGATAGAAGGAGATGATTGGTTGAACTACCAGACATATTGAAAAAGAATCAACAGTATCATGTATCCATCCTCAGTACAAAGGTCAGTTTCATACCATCTGAGTCATGTACAGGATTAATGTTGATCAATGAAAACATACAGGAGTCTGTCATTTTGATGAGAATTAAGTTAAGATGCAGTTTGTTCAGCTTTACTTGTACAGACCACATCCAGGTAAGATCTGCTAGTGTAAGGAGTCACTCCTATTCAGTCTCATAGTCCAGATGTCAGATTAACACAGGCAGTTAAGATCCACCACACAGGTCAGGCTGAAGACTCGTACCTTGTTTTTTTAAAATCATCCAAACCATGGCCCAGCTGATGACAAAGAGCAGCTGCAAACATCTAGTCCTGGTGATCACTGTTGTTTCCCACTGGTCTCCTCTGTCCCTGGTGTTTGATCTTCAACCAACCAGCACAGCAGCTCGGCTGACCTTCCAACTGAACAAGATAAGACTCTGAACTGAGACAGGATTAGAAGAAGAGAGTCAAACTCATATAAAAGCCATAACCTTGGTACCTGAACAGGTGAGTCCAACAGCTATTCTGGATGAGATCTTCCCTGAGCTGGACTTTCTACAGTCCAGGACAGCAGACTCATTTCCTTCACACTGGAGTTCACTGGTCCATATTGGAGCCTCTCTGCAGAGCGCCCCCTGGAGGACTGAAAGAGCCCCACAGCCCAGCTCCCTGCAGACCACCTGTGCCTCTTCCAGGTCAAAATCCCCTTTTGACCCGGGACTGGTCAGACCAAAATGTTAGTCTGCCTGAACACAGACTGGAACCATGAACCAACTGGACAGAGTGGATACACAACAACACAAAGAGCTGTCAGGACACAGTCAGACCACATCTGGGTCTGTGGGAAAGCCCTCATTCACTTGAACTGCACCTGTCCACCAATGCAGTGAAGTGATAATAGGGGAGGCTGATGCAAAACAATACAGAGTCATGAGACCAGAACAGATCCATGTTCATGTTTCAGTGAAATGCAACACTTTGTCCTGTGACAGTGTTGAATATTATGAAACATAAAGTTTTGTTTTGTTTTTGTCATAAAACTGCTCTGAACAGTGGGTGAGGCACTAAATTTAATGTTAAATTCTCAAAGCACAGCACACAACAGAAAATCACACTAGGCCTGAAATGAACCTTATAGAATTATGCACATTTTTGATGTTACAAGTATTCATTCACCACCATCCTGATAACATGACTTCAGTGTTGTGTCAGTTTAACCAATGCCTGTTCCTGCTGAGGAGACTCAGGAGTTTTGATGTCAGAAAGGACATTTTAACAGCTGTGTACAAATCTCTCATAGAGTCAGTAATAGCTGTTAACATAACAGCATGGTAGTCTCACTTCAGTTAAAAAGAAATCAAAGCTTTCTCAAATCATTAAGCAAGCGAACAAAATAACAGGTCAATCTCAACTCTCACTGTCAGAGTTCCATAACACAACAATCAGAGGGAAAGCTCAGCAAACACCTCAGATTAATCCCATCCTCTGTTCAACTACTTTCAACTCCTACCATCAGGCTGTCGCTGTTAAGTCCCTCTAGCTGAGAAAAAAAATGCTTTGTTCCCCTTGTCATAAACAATCTAAACAAACAATAATTTTTCCACCTGTATTTTCTCTAGTTGTCTACTCAACCATTCATTGGTTAGTTTAGTGTAATGTACATTTTATGCTAATTTATGTTTGTATTTATTGTTTTTATACAGTAATTCAACTGTGTAGGCTTGCTGTGAATTTTTTGTCTGATGGCGAATGAGTCACGTTGAAGATGATTTTGTGTCATGACAAATAATAAAGTATTCTGATTCTGATTCCAGTTTAACCAGTCTGGTTTGGTGTAGGAGCTTAAATCAATCCTAACTGGAACTGATAGTTGTCATTATGAAAAAGTGGGATAACATAATAGAATTACTTCCATCACTACATTAGTAATATGCAGCAAGACAATGTGATTAACCAAATATTATTATACCGATGTGTAATTTGTATGTTTCTCAATAACTTACGTTGTCTTTTCTTTTCTTCTCATTAAGTTGTGTTTATTGGTTCATCATCAAAACAAGTTAGAGGTGCATTAGAGCTGCCTAGTGGACTTGAATTACTATATTCTAACTGAGTCTTATTCTTCCATCGACAAGCTCTGCTGAATGGTAGTGCAACAGTTAGTGATAGCTAGAACACAGACATAGTATATGCCGCCTTTGAAGTGGCCTGTAGTTGTTCCTGGTGGCTGTTTACGGACATATATTTGTAGTTCTCAGAGTTTTGTGTTGTTGAGCTGAAAAACTCTGTCTGATTTCATCCACAACTGACAATGTACCATGTGGGCTTTTCCACCATCACTGTGACAACCCACAAATGCTACTGTGACGAGACAGGTCAGACACAACCTGACTGTTCTAACCTTGTAAGGGATATCTAAGTGGTGGACAATGGATGGATGGATGGATGGATGGATAAACAAAGTACATAGTATCATGAGCACATACCAGAGATGTCATCAGTACACTAAAATATAATGTGTTGTTTCAACTTAAAAATATGAGTGAAAAGGCTGCCTTAAATTCTTATGTCAAATGAACAAACACATTCTCCGAACATACATCATGTCTTAATGAAATATTCCTTGTTGTGTGTACCTCTGTCTGTTTTTTGGACACAGATTTGTTAGCTGAACTCTTAGGGTACCTGTTTGAACAAACTTAAAAATGTAATTCTGCTGAATTAAAAATTTAAATGTGTAAACATCAGTGTTCTAGTTTGGTTGACTCAGACCTGTTTTTTTAATCCTACCAATCACGGCTGGTGTTGGAATTGAACCCTTCATGTCATGAACCAACTGTTCTTATCACTGCACTTACAACTGCACCACCATGCCTTGATCAACTGCGAAGCATGATCTTCTACCTTTATTTTAATTTTTTAATTCTTAATTTCTTTACAAATCGCTATCTCAATCATTTAAAAGCTGACCAAGACATACTTGAAAATGTAATAATAACAACAACAACAATAATAATGATAACTATCATTATTATTATTATCAGAGCAAAAGGGGGTGAAACCTTCCTCCAGTAAAAGTACAGAAACTTGAATACACATGAACACAGACTCTGGTCAAATTAGAAGTGCTGATTTAACTTATTTGCCACAGTAAAAGTAAAGAAATACAGACTCTGAAATGTACACTATAAAAGCTTTCAAGACGTGCTGACTGGGTGCAAAGGGAACAGAACCTCAGGTCATATTAATAAAATCAGAAACCATTCATCAAACATCAAAAACATCATCATCAGTTTTTCACAATCGCTAAGACACATTTTTCCAAAGCTACACCCCTTTTTCAAAACTGTAAACACAAAACCCCAAATTCAAACTACATCTGCAAAATCTGTCACTCTTCTTGCAAAAGCAAACAAATGAATCAAAACCATTTTACCTGCACTCAAAAACAAACGCTGCTTTCAGATCACACACACAACCAGGCAACATGTAGACACTACAGAGCAGTCATTACACACTACACAGCAAAATGGAAAAGTTAAAAAAAAAGGCAAAGTCAAGTTTATTGTCAGTTTTTGCCATATGTGCATCATATACAGAAAACTAAAACTACAAGACTGTAAGGCCCCATGATGCAAAAAAAATTACCAAAAGATAGGGTAGAATATAACTATAACCTATAAACACTAAACAATATAACTATAAACATAGAATATAACAATAAACAGCAGGGGGTTGAGGAGATAATAAATAGACAACTAGACTTTCCTAAATTTCCTGAAGGAAATGTAATCCGTGTGCTTGCCTCTCGCCGGATCAGTGGACTCGTGGCTAGGTGCGATATGAAAGGAAGAAATAGCTCCCATTCCCTTCATATGTGGAATGTGTGCGTCAGTGTTTGTGGACTGACGTCACCACAGACTTTCTGTAGACCTGTATTCAGACGAGAAGCCTCCCACAGTCTGTGTCAGTCCTGTTAAAGCACTGTTTAAATAGGCTCCTTTAATTGAATAGCTCCATTTGTCTGTGTATGTGATCCCAGCTGAGCTCATTCAGTTCATACAAAGAATTTATGGGAAGGTTCTGAGCTGTATTATATTGATTTTTGAAATATATTTATTTTTTATCATATTCATTATTTATTATTTCCATTTCTTTATTTCTAATTTACTGTAGCTGTATTTTTTCATCTTTGTTATTTTTGTTGTGGAGCCTTAATTACCTTAATTGTCTGCAGCTGTAAAACACAGACCACAGGTGCTGTTACAATGACAACGGGCACCGCAGGTAGTGAAGACACAGACACAGACGCTCAGTCAGGCTCTGAAAAGCTGTGAAAGTGCTCCCAAATTCCTGTGAATTTTGGGAAAACCATAAATGATAGGTTTTTGGAGAACTGTGCATCAAAATTTCATTTGCTGTGACATGTCAAATGACAATAAAGCTAATCTAATCTAATCTAATCTAAATGATAGGTGAAAACTAACGTGATCATGAGTGGCAGAAGGACCAGGGGAACACACAGATGTAATGTTTTTTGTCCGTACTATGAGAAATGACCGACTTATGGCAGTGTAAAAACAGTCAACTCACCAGGAGCAAGAAGATCTGTTTGGTCCAAATTTGTATTGGTTTGAATAGGAGCTGAGGAGGGAGTTGGCCCTAAACTACTGCCTGCCATTTCACTTTAAAAAGAGCTAGGTCTGCAAACATGGGTTCATTTGAATTCTAGGAACCGTGGCTACATTTTTGAAAAAGATCATTCACCTCCTATGTATCATTTGGCTGGGAGAGTGAGTTATTCAGAAAATTTTCACATGAATTTTTGTAGCTCTTCCACTCTAGCCAATGACATCACCCACTGTAAAAACTCAGATTTTGACACAACCCAGGGGGTTTTGAAGACTTGCCGTAAACCGTAAACCCCATCCTCATACCAAAGACATTCTTAGAGAGATGACAAAAAAATACCTGTGTTTTAAAGGTTAAATGAAGTCTGTAGGTAAAAGTATGGTGAAGCAGTAGCAGTGGGAAAAAAAGGCAACTTTTTTGTTACTCATTGAGAATGAATGGGGTGACAGGTTGATTGAGCTTCCGGGCATCGCTATCATGGCAGCAGCTTAAAAAGTGAGCTCCCCGACTTTATGTTTTGGATTCCCTGAATGTGTGTCAATCGACAATTGTAATAAGTGGCAAAGGTAAAACTGAAAGGGCAAAGATAATTATGAGAGGAAAATCAGGAAAAAAGTCACAAAAACTCGAGTTACAAGCTAGTGGAGACTACGAACAACACACGCTAGCATCAGAGCTAGCTGGGGAGGACAGCGAGCTAGCAGAGTCAACGCATGACAGGGAGGCCAGCTCGAGCAGCAAAAAAGAAGCGATCCAGTCTGCTCAAGACATGGCAAACTTGGAGACAATACTTCGAGAGTTACGAGACTTCCGTCGTGAAAACTCAGATACTCTTAAAAACATCAAGGAAGCTATCAAGGAGGCTTACAGCAGGATAGATAGTGTGGAGAAGCGGATAGTGGAAGTGGAGGAATGCCTGCAACTCGTGGAGTTACACTTGAACTCCTGGAGCTACAGAAACAGTTTGAAAAAAAGGTTGGTGGATCAGGGGGGACGCGCAAGGAGGGAGAATATTAGGATACACAGGGTGAAGGAAAGGGCGGAGGACAACGCCAAGTCGATGATGGACTTCACTGAGACACTCCTACGAGAAAAGCCGGAGCTTCCCGCATCCCTTCACCTCCGGATGGAGAGAACCCACCGGACTCTGGCGGCACGTCCTCCTCTGGATTCCCCACCGAGATCCATCATGGTGAGATTCATGAGTTTCAGTGACAGAGAAGAGATCATAAGGATTGCATGGCAGAGGAAAGGATTCAAGTATGAGAGGAAAAGGGTGTTTTTGGACCATCACTATGCTCTGGAGGTGTTGAAAAAATGTAAGGAATATATAGAAGCAATAAAAGTTTTAAGAGAGAAGAAAATGCAATTCCAAACACCATTTCCAGCAAAATTACAAGTGTTTTACAAGGGCGAAATCTGTGTTTATAACACGGCTGAAGAAGCCACTACAGATATGGCAAGAAGGAGGCTTCAGGTGACGGTGGTAAAGCCTGCGGAGAGCGGACTGGATAGGATCAAGCGCTGAACCAAGAGTGACAGAGGATAAAAACGCTACCCTGACAAAGGAAATCACAGCTGAAGAAATTAATTCAGCAATGTCCAAGCTGAAGACAAATAAGGCTCTGGCACAGATGGATACACCTCTGAGTTTTACAAAGTACTCAGGGAGCCATTGATCCCCCTTCTAAAAAAAGCCTTTAACTGGGTACTAAAAGAGGGAGAAATCCCAAACTCTTGGAAGGAGGCCTTCATTTCAGTTATTCCGAAAGTAGGAAAGGACAAAGCGGAGTGTTCTAATTATAGACCAGTTAGTGTTCTTAATCTGGAGTACAGAATATTTACCGCAATTTTACCAGATATAATCCATCAGGACCAGACTGGATTTATAAAGCAGAGACAATATTCGACGTACACTACATGTGATGCAAAGTATAATTAAAAAATGATTGGAAGCAATAATGTTGGGATTGGATGCAGAGAAGGCATTTGACTGTCAGATGGGACTTTCTGTTTATGGTGATGGGAAGATTTGGTTTTCATGAAACATTTATCAGGACCATACAATTTCTATACATTAAACCGACAGCCAGGGTCAAAATTAATGCAGATCTCTCAAACTCTTTCATACTAGAACGGGGGTGTTGTCAAGGTTGTTCAGTTAGCCCTCTCCTATTTGCTATATATATTTGGAACCTCTGAGCCAATGGATAAAACAGAATGAAAGTATAAAAGGTGTAGACATGGAAGCGGGTGAACAGAAAATAGCACTATTTGCTCATAACATGTTAATATACTTAACACAACCCACTTCGTCCCTTCCATCACTAATGTCAACACTTGAGGAACTTGAACTATTTTCAGGTTATAAATTAAATGTCAAAAAGACCCAGGTTCTCTCATTCAACTATGATCCTGACCAATCTGTTAAAGAAAGTTTTAGTTTTAATTGGAATTCCAAATTTATTAAATACCTGGGAGTAAATCTACCTCAGGATTTATCTCAATTGAAATCTATAAATTATGGTCCATTAATTTCAAAAATAAAATCAGATATGGCAAGGTGGAATTTAATCCCATTCACTACTTTAGTTTTAAGAAGAGAGGCAGTTAAAATGAACGTTCTTCCAAAGTTACTGTATTTATTCCAAAGTTTTCCAGAACAGGTAACAGATAAAGAATTTACAGAGTGGAATAAATTAATCTCAAGATACATTTGGTTTGGGAAAAGACTATGAATAAGATTTAGAACTTTCCAGTTGGCCACAGTTAAAGGAGGACTAGCCCTACCCTGTCTTAGACGCTATTATCAGGCTCCACAATTAAAAACTTTATGGAACCTGTGTAGTCCAGCTTACAGAGCAAGATGGAAGGATGTCGGATAGTTAGTCTGTTCTTTACTATTCACCTGGTGTCCCTTTAACCACTCCCCTCTGGGGGAGAGGCTACTTTTTCAGTTGTAGCCGTCTGGGGTGCAATGACAACAGGATCTGAGGTGACTCATCTGTGTCCTGACCTGTGACTCCAGACCTCCTCCCCCACCCTCACCTCTCTGGATGGACCTCCTCACCCCACCTGTCCCATCCAACTAGATGGACCCCCTCATGTGGCCCCGCCCTACTGCATCCTTACAGACTGGAACTACATCTGCAAATGTTCGTCCATCAGTCCTGGTTCATCTACAGTCTGTCCGTCCATAGGAGTGGATCTCTCCTTCACTGTGGTTCTCCCTCAGGTTTCTCTTTTCTCTCTGGGTTTTTGGAGTTTTTCTTTGCTGAGAAGGAGGGTCTAAGGGTGGGGGATGCCCTGGACATTAATCCATTTCCCTCATCTCTTGTTTATTTGACTGATGTTTGTTTATATTCAGCTACCTCTGTAAAATCCTGTGAGACAACCTTGTTGTGATATTGGGCTCTACAAATAAAACCGAGTTGAATTGAATATTGAGTGTGTTACATCAAATACTGTTCCAGTACAAGCCATCATAAATGATAAAAACTGAGGGAACAGCTCAAAGAGGACTTAAATCCATGGCTGGGGATATCCCTTAATATATGGTTTGAAATTCTAACAAAAAATAGCCTGACAGAGCAAAGTAGGATACTGCGATGGATTACACATGATTCAGATTTTACATCCAACACAGTGGATGGTAGATTTTGTAGATGGGACTGGGGACCAACAATATTTTGGGAGCTCTTTAAGAAGAATGTTATTAAAAGTTTTCAGGATCTAAAAAATCAATATGGCTTAAACAACCAGGATTTGTACAGCTATTTTTAGATGAGACATTATATGGAGCAAACTATAAAAAAATTAAAAGAGGTAGATACAGGGATAATTAAATTATTCATTTTAGAATATGAATCAGACTCAGGCACGAAATTAATATCAAAACTGTATAAGGAAGTGGGAAGTTTAAAAGGTAACAATACAGTATATATAAAAGAAAAGTGGGAAAAAGAGGTGGAAAGAACATTTTCGGAGGAGGAATGGGAGCATATCAATGTCCAACAATTGAAAACAACATGCTCCCTATCATGGAGGGAATATGGTTGGCAGAACGTTGTGAGATATTTTATTACACCAGTGCAGAAATCTCAGGATACAAGATGCTGGAGATTATGTGGTGAAAATAAAGCCAATCATTTTCATATATTTTGGGATTGTCCTTATATTGTGCCTTCTTGGCAGGCTTTGAAGAAAAGCATGGAGAAAATTTTCAAAGTCCAATTTCCATTTCCATTTAAATCCATATACTTAGGAAAAGAACCAGGGGATAACACATTCAAGGGATAAATATTTATTCAGAATACTGTCAGTGGCAGGGAAAAAAGTCATCACTAGGAAGTGGTTAAAAGAGGATGCACCAAAAATGGAGGACTGGATAGAGGTTATAGAGGACATCTATAGGACGGAGAAGTTGGCCTTCTCTGTCAGACTTAATTCAGACAAATTATTGGAAAAACTGGGTTGATTTTACTTGATAAGAGTATTGTGCATATAGATCCAAGTAAACCTTTGGTTTGTGCTACACACTTTAAATGTTCAATGTTCATCTTATATAGGGGAAAAGAATGGAATACAAAATACACTTATTTCCCTTTAACTATATTTTGGGTTGCTTTGTATATTTTTACTATTTCTGTCAATACTCCCCTATTTGAGTATGTTTTTGTGTTTTTTTGGGGGGGTTGTTTATTTTTCTTTACATACATAGAAGTCATGTACACGATGTAAAATGCAAAGATAATGCTGACCAAAAAGACAATAATGAAAAAATAATTACAAAAAAAGAAAATGAATGGGGTTTTTGTTCACGTTTTGTGCGAAAACCATAAGAGATACCGTCATGACGTGACCACGCAGACAATCTTAGGGCCAAGCTGAACATTTTTTGTGTTGACCGAATAATTTTAGGACAAATCGTTTGGGAATGGTAGCCACTTGAAAATGGCCCAGTTCATTTCGGATGGACATATTTGACTGGTTTTTCGCAACTTTAACAAAATCCGTGCGCTGGAATGTCAATAAAAATTATAGCACATCTTTCAAGACCAGACTGCACATTTTTGCAATTATATGTTGTGGTGTATTTCCAACAGTGTGGGCTGCTTTTTTTTTTTTTTTTCAAAGTTTTTTGTATAATAATAAGTCATAATAATAATAAATATGATAAACAATAGTCCCCTGTGCCTTGCATTACATGCAAGCACACGGGGAATGAAGGTGCAACAGTGAAGTTAAACAGATGAGGTATAGTTACAGTTTTTCTCAGTTGCTACAACACTAAAACCCATGCTCTGAACCAAGTGGCCTAAATACAGTTTTCGAATCAAACACTCCTCTGGCACAGCCTTAAACTGATTCCCATACAAACACAATTTTCACACCTGTAGCAAACATTTCTTACTGTGGTGCACATGAGCTGCAAAATGGTGAACACAGGAGGCAAATGTTAAGCACAAACACAGCACAGTTGTCGTCAAATAAACACAACCACTTCAAAATTGAACACACTATTTTCAAACTAACTGCAATTGATATCAGTCAGTGCAGAGTGCACAGATTTATCAGCAATGAAGCATGAACCACTACCATTGAATCAGCATTCGAAGCAGTCACGTGGTGTATGTGTCAAATGAAGCTTCGGATGTCATGGGTCACATGATCAGCAAAAAAACGAATCAAGCGCCAATACAAGCTCCACTGAAAATTGGTTCATATTTTTGGACACATGCTTCGAAGCTTTGGCGTCACAGGGAACATCACTATGCCTCTGCCTCGGTTTCCTGTAGACAGCGGGGGCCTCCTGCCTGGCCAGTTGACAGTGTACAAAAAAAAGATGTCATCACAATCATCAGGTTGGATCTTACCTCTGTTCATGGTTTGAATTTCAGAAATGTTAACTTAAACACACTGAACATTAGGCTAAAGGAAACAATAAATGACTAATTTCTGACTTAGTTGTCAAATAATTGTAAAAGTAAGTGAATAATCTGTGACATCACTGTTTTGAAGACAATGATCATGTAGTGATTGAAAAGTTTCTTTTTCTTTTCCTGTCCTTTTTCAATATGAACATCAGCACACAGACTATGATTCATATAATACATCCATATAGTTCAGGTATGTGCATAGTTAAACATGTCAAACAGTAGATTGCCCTGCGAGCTCTCCAGCTGCCATCCATGAGTCTTACCTGAACCCCACAGTATCAGAATCAGCATCAGCGCTGTGTGATCCATGTCCAGTCAATCAATCAATCAAATTTTATTTATATAGCGTCAAATCATAACAAACATCATCTCATGACACGTTACATATAGAGCTGGTCCAAACCAGACTCTTAAGCGTTAGGTCCTTGTGTCCCGGTCAGCAGCCGCTCCACTCCTCTGCTCACAGACTCGTCCTCTTCACTTTGTCTTCAGCTCATCTAGACTTTTATTGGGACAAGAATTGCGTTTTTCTGCTGATCTCTTTTTTTCCAATCTTATTTCTTGACTACCTGTGACTAGTTTGTTGTTATCACATCAAAGTTTCCCTTTCCTTTTTGACAACGAAGTAAATCCACAAAAATATTCTCCCATAATTATGACGCAGCACTAAGAGGTGGTTAAAGGTTTGTAACAGTGATGTAAGACAGGAAATTAGGAAATGCAGTTGTTTTATTATGCACCTTTAAAGCATTCTAAAGCCAGAGACATGATTTTTCAATGTTTAATAAGTGTGTCCATCCCAAGGGGCAGCGCACTGGCTCAAAAACTAAGCAAATACCAAGTACCATCAACTGTAATACTGCTGATGGCCAGTAGTTGCTGCTCCATGAAACCCTGGCTTCTTCAGACTTACACTGAACTTCTTTCTAAAGATAATTAAGTCAATATATTGATTTCTGTTTTTAATATATTGGATCTTCTAATACCTTGTCCAACTCCATCACTTTGTTCCCATTAAACTCATGTGGCAGTAGACACTTTGTGGTTTTTTTAGGCTTCAAAATGCAGTTCACAAACCAAAGCACGATTCAAAGAGGTTTGTTCACCATTTATATACTGCATAAGTGACAAACACACACCCAGTTCATTAGATGTTCTTGTATTTATGAGTTTTACCCTTCATTTGTATCAGTATAAGTTTCCACTGATCTTCCTAAGTCTTCAGTCTGATATCTCTTTACTGTTTCAGGGACATCCATTCAGATTCTGGTCCTGTTGGCTCCTGCTTCAAACTGTGGTTTTTGTGATTTGAGCACAGTGGATGGCTCTGAATGCAGTTCACACCTACCATTAGAATAGCTATCTAAATATCTAGATCATCTCCAATGGATTGCTTGTGATAACATCTCATTTCCCTGCTCTCATGCCAATAAGTCAACTCATCTAATAGCCTACAGAAGTAGTTCCCAAACTTCATCAATTCGACACCCATAGGAGAAATGCTGTTATGGTCAGAATCCAAGCTTATAAGTATAGATAATGAGTTGCTATAGATCTACATTTTTATTAAAAACTGTGTCTGAAAGTTTCTTTTCGTGTCATTTTTGTCTTTTACATTTACATTCCCCCTTGTTATATCTTTTACATAATTTATCACAAGAAATGCCCATTATTTCCTTCGAATCATGTTGGTTCTCTACATTAATTTTTATTTTAATTTTACATCATTTTTACCATATACATTCTTTTTTCTTGTTTGTTCTTCTGTCTTGTTGATTTCCCAAGAGACACCTCCCTTCTGCATTGCATGGCTTTGGTGGGGTCAACATTTACAGCCTCCTCCACTGAACAGTTGTGTTTTATTTAGGGAAATAAAGTCACACAGTAACTGCAGTAAATGTGAAAAAGTAGAAGTCGAAGTAAAAAATAAGCCTTTAATACACTCATGTTTTCCCAGCTAGGTCCTGTATGTGCCATTTAGAGCAGGGTAAAACTAGTGTAGCAGAAGAGACATGAGGCATGAGGTCGTGGTCAAAAACTGAGTTTATTTCATCTAACACCAACCAGTGAGAACTGGGTCGTACAGAAAAACAATAAAGAAAACAAAAGCACATTTATCCTAAACTTTGGTGATTCCTTCACTTTTATCAAATAAATATAACTGCACATAAACATACCTCACACACTACATTGCTCTCATGAGGGACTTTGCTTGTAACCTTTGAGTCACTTTTATGTTCCTTTTTCTGGAATCCTTTTGTTCTTTACCCTTCCCTTTAGCACATGGGTAGGGTGAATTGTCCTAATGTGGTACACTACTTAATGTGGGACACTTAAGCTTTACATTATATATTATTATTATTACTACTACTACTTTACCATGTTGGCTTAACATTGTAATGTACTACAGAAGTCCAGAATACAGAAAATGACCCATATTAGGAAAATCCACCCTTTTGGTGGAACACAAATCTAGCAGCATTTAGTGCCTGCCCCCCCCCCAAAAAAAAAAAAAAAAAAACTGTGACCGGCTCATGAGGTTCGTTTGTTGAAAAATGCTTGAGAAGCGCTTCGTGAAAGTATTCAGGCCTTTTATTTCAAACACTAGTCGCTTTTCCATTCACCCTCAAATTGCGCGAATATAACTTGCGCATAAAAACGTACCTAATGGAAAAACGACAATCTCGCCAAAACTCTCGTTTTTCGATGAAAAGTTTTTGCGCTGGCAAGAGGTGGTTTTCTGGGCGTAGCGCAAATGGTACGTCACGAAAAACTGCAATGGAAAGAGCTTTTATCGCAACTAGAGTCACATGAATAAAAAAAACAGATGTTGACGGATGTTAGAACAAAAGAAGAAGAAGAGTTGAAAAGAACCATGTGGGTATGTGTGGACACACCAGGAAACGGATTCATTTTTAGTTTAGTAGTTGATAGAGGAGGAATATAGAATAATAATAAATATATCTGTAAATCAACACCATATTTACGTTCGTCGTCACGTTTATGGAATGCTTCTCGTGTCATCTCGTGATGATGAATAAATAAATCATCGCATTTGTGATTTAACGGAAAAAAACAATATTACGCACTTGTGTTTTTTCGATATTTCCTAAATATCGGTAAAGTTTTGCGCGGATGTCCGACAGAAAAGCGACTAGTGCCTTGAATAACAGCTTAAACTCCATGAATGTGTGATGTTAGTGTTTTTGTTTGTTTGTTTGTTTGTTTGTTTGGTGGAGGTCCAATAATCAGCCTTTATGGCCTTTTCTTCACTGTTTGTTTCAGTGGATCCTCTTGAATTCAGCCGTTTGATCCGGTGCGTTTCGTGGCGGTGCCAGCTCCGTCCGCGTTGCCTCGGTCGGTGGTTGTTTGTGGTCTGTGTAAAACTTTGGGTGTGTAATTAAAGGAGGCGGTGCAGGTGGAAGCATGTCCTCTAAATCCAGGGTGACGGCGAGGCGAGTCCGCCGCCTTAATGAGTGGAGGGTTTGCTGGTCGTCTGCGCGGCGCCGTCATTAATGTGGACATGAACATTTTTCTCTCATTTGAATGTGTAAATAATGGAGGCGCAGTGACAGCTGGGGGAGCGAGTCACAACTTTAAAAGCAGCAGGAAGGAGGCAATTAACAGGATCTGACAGAGGGACGCACTAAAAACACACACACAATACACACACAATACACACACAATACACACACTGACACACACACTGATACACACACTGATACACACTGACACACACACTGATACACACTGACACACACACTGATACACACACTGACACACACACTGATACACACACTGACACACACACTGATACACACACTGATACACACACTGATACACACTGACACACAATACACACACAATACACACACACTGATACACACACTGACACACACACTGATACACACACTGATACACACTGATACACACAATACACACACTGATACACACACAATACACACACTGATACACACACTGATACACACTGATACACACAATACACACACTGATACACACACTGATACACACTGATACACACTGATACACACAATACACACACTGATACACACACTGATGCACACACAGATACACACTGATATATATATTATATATAATAATATTCAACTTTGACTCCATATATTCAACTTTAACTCTATATATTCAAGTTTGACTCCATATAGTCAACTTTAACTCTATATATTCAAGTTTGACTCCATATATTCAACTTTAACTCTATATATTCAACTTTGACTCCATATATTCAACTTTAACTCTATATATTCAAGTTTGACTCCATATAGTCAACTTTAACTCTATATATTCAACTTTGACTCTATATATTCAACTTTGACTCCATGTATTCAACTTTAACTCTATATATTCAACTTTGACTCCATATATTCAACTTTAACTCCACATATTCAACTTTAACTCCACATATTCAACTTTAACTCCATATATTCAGCTTTGACTCCATATATTCAGCTTTAACTCTATATATTCAACTTTAACTCCAAATATTCAACTCTGACTCCATATATTCTGGCTTCCATTGCACATATTGCGCCTCCATTTCATACATTACGTTCATACCATACAGTTTATACCGGGTTCTACTCCATATATTCAACTTTCAGTCCGTATATTCAACTTGCAGACCGTATATTCTGATTTCCATTCATGCATTCTGACATTTCCATGTATTCAGAGTCTTACAGGCAGGTTGTAGTTTAATAATTAAGCCTTTTAAGCCTAAATGTGTGTGAATGAGCAGTAAACTCTTCTTCTCTGGCTCTAAATCCCCTTAAATCACAGATAAAACCATCAGTACATTCATAAATACACTACATTTAAGGGAAACCAGCCCGCCTTTGTGTAAAACACTGAGCTCATTTCGATGGCGAATGAACAAAGAACCGTTATTTCTGACTTTTCACGGAGGTGAGAAGCCGGCGTCCACGTGAGATTAGAGGCGGACCATTGTCGAGTTCTTGCAAATGAAAGCTGTAATTGTTTGGACGTAAATTCAGCGGCGATAATTAATTGTAGAAGTAAAACCACTCATCAGGGAGATGAACCATTAGAGAGTCGGGTAAACAAACCCTTATCTATCACGGGTTAGCGGCTGATAAGGACGGATGAGAAAAGTTGGATTTTCATCCCAAAAAAAAAAGCTGAAAGTTTGTTTTGGATCTAAACGAGGATCATCTGAGAAGGTTTAAAGTCTGAGCCCGTCGTCAAAATGAAGAACGAATTACTACGATTAAATTATGTTTCTCTTTCTTTTAGTGAATAATTAAATGATGTGTACAAAACAAACCACCAGAGGAGGTTTGACCAGGACGCTGTAGATCTGACACTAAAGACCAGAGGAGGTTCGACCAGGACGCTGTAGATCTGACACTAAAGACCAGAGGAGGTTCGACCAGGACGCTGTAGATCTGAAACTAAAGACCAGAGGAGGTTCGACCAGGACGCTGTAGATCTGACACTAAAGACCA
>JAPQRP010000012.1:23163742-23183904 GCA_037367295.1 Apogon hyalosoma | reverse complement strand
ATACTTTTTACTTGAAATGTCATGATCGTTGAATAATTTTGTGATTTTGCCTTTAGTTAATTGATTATGATTATGTTGAAACACAGGACAAAGATTTAAGGCAAATAAACATGTTTTTTATTAACTAACTACGATATATAACAATTTAACGGGATAAAAATAATAAAATAACCCCCTTTTACCGCACGAGTGTTTAAGAGAAAGCAACAATGGAACAAAAATATAAATACAACAATGTCAACAACACAACAAAAATACTTTGCATTACACGCAGATATTTGTGAAAAATAAAGTCAGTAATAAAGTAACAAAGTGCAAAATACGTAAACAAAAACAACAATGTAATAATAAATATAAATATAACAACATGAACAACACAAAAGAGCAAGCCTTCCATTACATGCAGATATTTGTGAAAAATAAAGTCAGTAATAAAGTCAGCTGTACTAAATATGTAAATAAAAACAACAATGTAATAATAAATAATAAATAAATATAACAAAAACACAGGACAAAGTTTTAAGGCAAATATGTTTTTTTATTAACTAACTACGATATAAAACAATTTAACAGGATAAAAACATAAAATAATCCCCTTTTACCTTTTACCGCACGAGTGTTTAAGAGAAAGCAACAATGGAACAAAAATATAAATACAACAATGTCAACAACACAACAAAAATACTTTGCATTACACGTCGATATTTGTGAAAAATAAAGTCAGTAATAAAGTAACAAAGTGCAAAATACATAAACAAAAACAACAATGTAATAATAAATATAAATATAACAACATGAACAACACAAAAGAACAAGCCTTCCATTACATGCAGATATTTGTGAAAAATAAAGTCAGTAGTTCAAGTCTACGGCCGACATAGAAGAGAAACTGTCACAAAAGTATCGGTCTCATCACACTAGTATCGATCCGATACCGATACTCACCTTGGTATCGATACTATTGATATTTAGATCGATACGCCCAGCCCTGATCCTGATTAAGAATACGACTAACTGAAAAAACAGCCGACCACCACCACAAATAAACCACAAAGAAGAAGAAGAAGAACAAAGATCGAGCCACGACATTAATGGAAAATACGGGAAATCTAATGATCAGATCAACGAAAGAGACTAAACGACACGGGATGTTATTAGGCGACGCACAAACGGATGGAAGCCTAATCAATACTGTCCTGTCCACCTTCAGATCGATGGGACTCAACTTTATTCCACTTGATTTGTAGTTTTATTTTCTTTTTTAAATCCACCGACGCGAGTCAAACCTTTCACCATCTGCTTAAACTGGTCATTTAACGCTCGTTCGATTCCCTTTCGCTGTTTGTTTTGTTCAGTCACTTCTCTCTTTCATTTTTTTTTGTTCATTTAATGCTCATTTTCACGGTTTTCCATTGATTCACTTCTTTTTCTCCTTCATTTCTGTCGTTTATTTTGGCCATTTCCATTGTTTTGTTCAGTTAATACTTTTCTTCATTTCACTTTACTCATTTTTGTTCATTTAATGCTTATTTTCACTGTTTTTCCATTGATTTAATGCTTTTTTCCCCTTCATTTTTGTTCATTTAGTGCTTTTTTCACTGTCTTTCCATTGATTTAATGCTTTCTTTCTTCATTTTTATTAATTTACTGCTTTTTTCACCGTCTTTCCATCCATTTATGCTTTTTTCTTCATTTTTGTTCCTTTAATGCTTGTTTTCACCATTTTTCCATTAATTTTATACTTTTTTTCCTTCATTTTTGTTCATTTACTGCTTTTTTCACTGTCTTTCCATTGATTTAATGCTTTCTTTCTTCATTTTTGTTCATTTACTGTTTTTTTCACCGTCTTTCCATCCATTCAATGCTTTTTTCTTCATTTTTGTTCATTTAATGCTTGTTTTCACCATTTTTCCATTGATTTAATACTTTTTTCCTTCATTTTTGTTCATTTAATGCTTATTTTCACCATTTTTCTATTGACTTAATACTTTTCTCCTCTTCATTTTTGATGTTTATTTCGTTCCTTTTTATATTCATCATTATCATCCTCGGTATTTGTGAGTTTTCTTTTAAATCTACTGTCAACATGTTACTGATCAGGACCCATTGATCTGCTGATGAGGGAACGGATCAGAATGAAGGACGTGATGATTGACAGGTGGATTTTCCCACTAACTGACCAGATGCGGGGTGTCCGTCTTGTCGTTTTGATAAATACTAAAACATCGTCCGATCATTTTATCGTTCTGATGCCACTTTAAAGTCACGGAACAGGGTGACGGATGTAAACACTGGCAGGTTTATCTTCGCTCTCATGAATGAAAACACACTAAATGGGAGTTTATCGCCGACTCCTCTCGACATTCGCTCTGTGAAAAGTGAGGAGGTACGAGCTGCCGTGGAGAGTGCTTCCCTGGCAGTGCACCAGATATTTAATCATAATTAGCCAAACAATTACAGGCCTAATTGTTATTGGTGAGATATTGGAGCTCGGAGAGGAGACGTGGTCGTGTCAGGTTTATTGTCGGGGGATCTTCATCCTCCGCCTTCGTCTGCCTCATCCCTCGCCTCAGTCCCAGTCATACACATATTATTTATATATTTATCTATATATGTGTGACTGTATAATACTATACTATATATTGTCACTAACCGTAAGTCCATTTCTGGTCTTTTTTTGGTCATAAAACAATTCTATTGGTCAGTTTTCACAGTTTTAGAAAATATTTAACCATTGAAAAGCGTTGAAACAGCCTGTGACGCCATTGAATAGACATAGTTTTTACAGTTTATATTATAAGTCTGTGGACCCGCTGAATCCAGGTGTTTTTTTTCTAACAGGGGTCTGGGATGAAAACAGTGTTAGAATAGAGTTTATGTTGGATCGTTTTCATTGCATTGGTTAGTTTGGTTTAAATTGTTATTTTTGCTTCCAAAATGACTCGTGGTTTTGACTTCATTTCTAGTCCTAGACCAGGGGAGTCCAGCCCTGGTCCTCCAGATCTACTATCCTGCATGTCCTCCAACACACCTGACGGCTCGTTATCCGACTCCTGCAGAGTTTGACGATAGGCTGGTCATTTGAACCGGGTGTGTCGGAGGACGGCTCCTCTGGAGCTGGTGACCCCTGGTCTGCAGGACGGATCTGAGGTGACTCGGTCCTGGATCATCCTGGATGTTCCAAGTCAACGAGTAAATGAAAAAATGAACAAAATAATGCACAAAACGAATAAGATGATCAAAAATGAGAATAAAAATGGACAAAATAATCAACGAAACGAGTAAAAAGAAATGAAAATAATCAACAAATCAAACATAAATGAACAAATCAATGAAAATATCGATGTTTGTCATTTCTCTCATCACTGATTTTTATTTTAATTATTTGCATCCATGACTCTGATTTTAAATGTTCTTCCTCTAAATTGCTAAAATATTTTTCCTCCTCTGACTGTAAATAATCATTTTCCTCCACATCTAAGCATCTACTTTCATCACATCTGACTGAGGAAGAAAAATCTACCATTTAGTTTAATGAAATATTAATGTTTTTATCTCAAAAGCTCATGAACAGGACATTCTTACATCTGTAGACATGATATGTCCCAATATTTATGTCCATATAGTTTATAATCATCAATATTTTCATTGATTTGTTCATTTCTGTCAATTTTGTTGATTATTTTGTTCATTATTTTTTAATTTATGTTTGATTTGTTGATTAGTTTAGGGTTTTTTTTTTAACTTATTTAGTTGATTATTTTGCCCATTTTTGTTCTTAGTTTTGATTATCTTCCTCATTTTGTGGATTATTGTGTTCATTTTTGTTCTTATTTTTGATTATCTTCTTTGTTTTGTTGATTGTTGTGTTCATTTTTGTTCTTATTTTTTATTTTCTTCGTTTTGTTGATTATTTTGTTCATGTTTGTTCTTATTTTTGATTATCTTCTTTTTTTTTGTTGATTGTTGTGTTCATTTTTGTTCTTATTTTTGATTATCTTCTTCATTTTGTTGATTATTTTTGTTCATTTTTGTTGTTTTTTATTATCTTCTTCGTTTTGTTGATTATTGTGTTCATTTTTGTTAATTTATGTTTGATTTGTTGATTATTTTAGACTTTTTTTTTTACTTATTCAGTTGATTATTTTGTCCATTTTTTTTTCTTATTTTTGATTATCTTGTTAATTTTGTGGACTGTTGTGTTCATTTTTTAATTTACTCATTGACAAAACCATCATTATTCTGACATTAGTCTTTTTTTTTTTTTATCCCAGACCTCTGTTAGAAAAGAAACACCTGGATTCCACGTGTCCACAGACTTTTATCCATATAATAGATTATTTTATATATAATATGAGACTGACGTGAACATCACCGCCACTGCCACTAGCGTCGACCGTCCTCTAAAGCTGAGAAGAAAAGCGGCGAAAGGCCACTTAAAGGGCAGTGCGAAGGGCGAGGCCTTTGGAGTATCAGCATTGTGTCGGAGTCAAAGCGGGTCAACGCTGCGGGGCTGATAAGCGCAGACGCCGCACAGGGTCGTGCAGCGAGGCCTTTACTTTGGCTATTGATAGTTCCACCAATACACCTCGGAAAGGCCGCCAATCAATGCCCCTGTATCTGGTGACTGTGAACCTCATTAGTGGTCCTCAGCTGCAGACCTGGACTGAAGATGACTGCCCGTCAGCGCGGAAGAGGAACTGTGCTGAGGTCCGGAACCATGTCCATGTTATTATCAACCATCAATATTTGGACCATTAGGAGGAAAAAGGCAAATAAATGTGTAATTTTTTTTTTAATTATCAAAAATTCCCAAATCAAAATGTGAAAAAGCTTAGTGGACATCGTCTGAAGGAAGATAAATATAAAAATTGAAATGAATGAGTTCTACTGCCTCCCGCTTCTTTTCGAATATGCAAATGAAGTCATACTTTGTTTTCATGTATATGTATAAGTGTGTGTTTGTTTTGTTTTCTTATCGTCTGTTTCATTTATAAGGACTAAGTAGGATTATTTCGTTTTGTTGCATATTCGAAATAAACTAAACTAAACTAAATCTCCGACCAGTAGTTTCACAGAAGACTGTTGAAATGTGGACATTGGTGACCTTGACTTTGACCCTTTTCAAGGTCAAAGGTCATGGATCCAAATGAAAGTCCGTATATGACTTCTGTCAGTGATCAGTAGGAACTCTATTGACTCCTGAAACCATTGACATGTTATAAACCATCCAAATATGGACCATTATGAGTAAAGGCTCAATTCATCGAAAATCTAAACTTCTCTTAAACGTGAACAAACTCTGTAGACAGACGCTTTCCCATTGACCCTCAAACTGCACAAACAGAACTTGCACGTAAATATTTACCTCATGGAAAAATGACAATTTCGCCAAAACTCTTGTTTTTCGATTAAAAGTTTTTGCGCTGGCAAGAGGTGGTTTTTGGGGCATAGTGCAAATGGTATATGACGCAAAACTGCAACGGAAAGAGCTTTTTAGACAATTTGAAATGAATCCGATCAGAAGTTTCGGAGAAGATCAGTCAAATAATAATATATAAAAATAATGTCAACTCCAAACTGTCTTCTGTGTTTCAGAGGGAAAAAAGTAGATTCATCCCAGGGCCCAGACTGGACCCTTTGGCGGGCCGGATTTGGCCCCCGGGCCGCATGTTTGACACCTCTGAGTTACATCTTATAAACCATCCAAACATGACCCATTAAGAGTAAAGGCAGATTTTTAATATTCGGGAACATCTGGTCACTTTGCGGAATCCAACAAAGAAACTTTTTGTGCAACGTCGGCTGTTTTTCCTCAGCAGACTGTTTTTGGTTTTTTTTTTTTCGCTTGATGCAAAACAGTCGCAAAGTTCAGGGTTCACGCAACGAAGCAGTTGTGTTTTGTGTCCGACGGCAGACTTGAAACAGAACCCTTCTATTGTTGTGACATATTTGCATTGTTTTCTGCTCATGAATTCTGCCGAGCCTTAACAGTTTTACAGTCACTTTGATTCTGCTTCCCATCTGCCATTCCCATGAAACCCGTAAATACTCATCTATTCATTTTGTCAACAGTCTCTTTAAAAAAAAAAAAAAAAAAAAAAAAACCTCTTTGTGCAACGATTAGAGAATCATAAGAGATTTAAGTCGTCTGATTAATTCATTCCGTGTTGACGCGTTGGATGGAAGATGACAGGGGCGTCACACAACAGTTTATTAGATCGAGTTCCTTCGTCTTTTCTTTCGTGGAATCTTATTGTCATTAGCCTTTGACGAGCCCGTTGTTGGTCTAAAAGCCTAATTGCATGATAGTCGGTTTCAGTCGTTCACAATCGCTAATCACGCTCCATTCTGCTCCGGTTTGATGTAAGACGCAATTTACACCAACGGCAGACGTGTTTTTAAGGCTGATCTGAGCGGCTGAAACCAGCTGATGGGGGCCAAACGCCGCTTTAAGTCGGAAATATGCGATTTAATCTTGATTATGAGTTAATACACCATATGCTTCTTGCAATTAGCTGTCCGTGGATGACCCTTCTCTAATTTGTTAAGAGTTCAATGTAGCATAAAATCTAGAGCAGGTCGTTCCCAAGTGTTTAATCTGTTCTTGGGGATGGGGATGGGGTGGGGGCAGTGGCGGCGGCAGCTCGGTGTAATTATCCGGGCGGATCACGGATAAGAGGCCATGCTCCAGTGTGCTAACACCTTCAACTCCACCACCACTTCCACCGTTCAGGACGTATAATGAGCTAAGAGACCGAAGAGGAAGGCGAGGGATGACGGAGATGATTCCGGCTCCGGGTTCCGACGCACAAATGTCCCAGGTTTGATCCTCGGCGTCACGTAAACGGTTCGAGTTCAGGAGCGTCGCCGTTTCCCAGAACACACTTCAGGTTGCCAGCAACACCGAGGCCTCGGATATAAGGAATTACAGCGGAACACCCGAGAACTGTCAGTAGTTTGAGTAAGTTTCAACTGCGTTACCACGGAACTGTTGAAAACCACCAAAGTTTAGATACTTGTAAAGATTAAAGTGATACTAAAGGTTGAATCTGTGGTTTAAGCTTCATATGTCATTATTATACTTGATATTACACGTGGAAATGTATTAACGGTGCACATGTCACTGCCTGTTTTTAAACTTTCATAGATTTATCGTAAATTGGACGACGTTACATCAACGAGCACAGGGTTCAACTGTTCCTTCTCCAGCGGTTCTTCTTATCTTTTTGGAAACATCGGATTCGCATATATCTTCGTAAATCAGATAAAATAGAGCAGGTTTGTTTGTGAAGTCGGGTCGAAAGTACAGAATGTCCCGGTTTTGATCCTCGGTGTCGGGTCAAAGGTTCAGGAGTGTCAGGAAGTTTTCGCTGTTACTGAGGATTTCCCACGACACACTAGGCCTCGGATGTCAGGAAGAACAGCGGAACGTCCAAGAACTGTCAGTAGTTGGACATTTTGGGTTTTGGAGCCATGCTGTGGCAAAAAGTGCAGAAGTAGAACGCATGAAAGCTGGAAAAGTAAGTTTCAATAGTGTTACCGGGGAAATGTTGTTGAAAACCACCAAAGTTCAGATACTTGTAAAGATTAAAGTGATATTAAAGGCCGAATGTGTCCTTTAAGCGCCATATGTCATTATTATCCCGCCCCCAGAAGGAGGGGCAAGGGGTGTTGTTTTTGGTTCAGTTTGTTTTTTAACACTTTAGCAGCAAAACTACTGGTTGAATTCAGACCAGATTGTTTTTATAAATCACCAGTGACCAGAGTAGATGAGATTACGTTTTGGGAAAAGTAGGTCAAAGTTAAAATTTTGTATGAATTTTTTTAATCCTTTTTTTTTTTCTTCCATTTACTTATAATGAGCAACATTTCAAATGTTTCTAAAACACATCAGTTTTTTTTTCAATTTATTAATTTAATTACTCGTGGCACATATATAGAGACAGTTGATAGGATGACATCAGCAGTTTTATTTTTTTTATACAGTTAGTTATTAAATAGAGAAAAAAAATAACCAAACTAAATCCTTGTCATGACCTGGATGTGTTTCATTTTCTGTTAAAACATCCTGATTTGACCTCAGTGGAACTGAGCATGTGCAGAAGGGAGCATGTGATTGGAGAATGGAACAGTACTTCATTTAACACTCATTCGACTTCAGAGTGATTCAGAATGTAAACAAGTGGCTCCAGGCGCAACAAACCCCGCCCCTCACACGTTTTCTAGCTTATTTTGGCATCAGTCCAGCTGTTGTCATATCAGTTGCCTCTGTATCTGTGCCACATTTGAAGTAAATTGAAACAAAATTGATGTTTCACCCATTGTAAGTAAATGTGGGGAAAAAATATATAAAAAAAGTCATAAAAAATGTGGACTTTGAAATACTTTTCCCATATTCGGGGTCTCTGGTAATCTATAAACCCAGTTTGGTATGAGTTCAACCAATAGTTTTTGCACTAGAGTGTAAACAAACAAACAAACTGAACCAAAAATAGTACCCCTTGCCTCCCCTTTCGGGGGAAGGGGGGGTACATATCCATAGTGCATGGGGTGGATGTGATGAAGGTGTTGGCAGTTTTTCTTTTTTTGTTTTTTTTTTTTTGTACTTTCTTTTTTATTGTTTTAGTAAAAGGTACAAAACAAACAGAAATGGTCACAGGTACATTCACACATGTACCTACTGTTTACTGTCCACAGACTGAAGGGAAAACTCCCATTTGTATGTATGACTGTACGTCATCATTTCCATTAAATGGATATGTTTGACAATTTTCATCACCAAGGAGACTGATGGAGGACCCTTTTTTAGCCCGTATTTGGTGATGGCTTTTCATCCCGCGGCAGGCAGCGCTGTCAGTTTCTCAGTGGAAGCGCCCTCTGGTGGCCACCGGCAGCGTCACACTCGTCCCTTCTATTCGTCCACATCAGCCTTTCTTCCAAAACCAAAACACCCTCCATCTGTCGGCGTCTTAAACCTGTCCCGAGCGCGACACCGGCAGCTGAACCTTCTCCACACACACGCTTAATCAAGGTTGAAAGATGCATTTGGCGAATTCGGAATCTCAAGCACCTCTCGACGCCGCCACTGTCTCGACTTCGCCTGATTAAAATGATAGAGGGGCCTGAGAACGTTTGATCTCCAAACCCATTTACATTTAAGATTCAATTTTGCACCTGCGAGACTTTGATTTTGGAACTTCACGCCTTCGTCCTCAGTCTTCTGCCAGGATGGAGATTAATCCGGACCAGCTGTTGAAGGAAATATTGTTGGTTTTCCTTCTCCTTTTTCGCCCTTAAATTAATTCAAATAATTTCTCACAGATGTATCTGGCTGTGTGATATGCTAAACTTTTCCCACCGATTACAGATCTGGCTTGAGGAATTTTGTTTGGCTGATGTGAATATTAATGCGGCGCTATCTCAGAGCAGTATCTGGGCTGTTTACCGACTTCAATGCGCGGAGACACACTCGCTTACCTGTACACAAGAACAAACGGCGAAGGCTTTGAAGCGAGCAGGGAGTGAGTTATCTGCAGAGAAATCCAAAGAAGTGGGATGAAAATCGATGCTGAAAGGTGAGGAGAGGAACTCCGAGGGCAACAAACAACACAACCCCGGCTCTAAATCACAGCGTCCAGTTTTTAATGTACACCTCCGGGGGGAAATATCTTTTTTAGAACGTTCTCAATGACTTATTGATCCGGGAATTAAATTACTGGAGCCCTTTCCCCTTTATACAGGCCCGCGATATTAAGACGTGTTTGATGTTTGCATGGCTTTTAATTAAACCGGTTCTCAGGAGGGAAGCGTCAAGAACTCGGCTTGCAACAATGTCCATTTTTAATCAAGCTTCGCCTCGCTGCTTCCTGTTTGGAAGAAGAAAAAACAATGCATTAATAACCGAGGAGTGAAACCGGATAAAGGTTGGATTGTGGTTTCAAGCCAGGAATCTGTAAATGTTAGTTTATTTTGGTTATAATCCAGTGTTTTAAACATAAAAATCCTACAGTTTACAGTTTCAGACCTGGTTGTCGACCTCTAATCAAGGTTATTACCGTGAACGAAAACTAAAGAAATGACAAAAACTAGAATTGAAAAGACGTTTTTGTTAAGTAAAATAAATAAAAACTAAAATTAAAAGAAAAATAAATAAATAAATAACTGAAACTCTACTGTGTACGTCCAAAACTAATAAAACGTTTAATAATCGTGGATAAAATTCCCTGCGTTTTCGTCTTTGTCAATGTCGGATTGATGTGAAATCGGCTTATTTCGCTCGAGCAGTTTTTGCCAACGGCACTTCACGGCCCGTCACTTGTGTTTAGAGTCGTCTTCTGGTTCCGGTTCTAAAGCAACAGCGTCCTGTCTGGGATTTAAAGATACGGAAGCGAAAAGATATGAAAAAAGGCAAACTAATACTAAAGCTAAGTATTTAGGAGGAAAAAAAACTAACAAAAACTAGCAAAAACTAATTAAAACTAACTGAATTTGAGGAAAAAAAGTCAAAACTAAACTATAATGAAAAATCCAAAACTTTTATAAAGTTGCCTTTAACAGAGTAAACGCCAAATACGGACAAATTGCTAAACGTAGATGTTGACGGTTGAAATTGAATTCAAGTTTGGGAACTATTTTAATGTCAGTGAGTGTTACTGAACGTGGGTAAAGTTGTTAAAGGATCTGTTTAAACCCAAACTGTTTTGTGTTTGGAAGAAGAAAACAAATGCGTTAATAACCGAGGAACGAAAGCGGATAAAGGTTGGATTTTGATTTCAAGTCAGGAATCGAAAAACGTTCGTTTATTTTGGTTATAATCCAGTATTTTAAACATAAAAATCCTACAGTTTACAGTTTCAGACCTGGTTGCCGACCGCTAACATAGCATTAATGCCAAATAGCCTAAAGACAAACTGCTAAATATTAATATCAACGGTTAAAATTGAATTCAAGATTAGGAACTTTTTTTTTTTTTTGCGTTAAATTTGGTTGTCGACCTCTAACATAGAGTAAATACGTCCAAATTGCTAAACGTTGATATTGACAGCTGACATTGAATTAGAGTTTAGGAACTATTTTAATGTTAATGAGATTTACTGGATGTGGTTAAAGGATCTGTTTAAACCCAAACTGTTCTGTGTTTGGAAGAAGAAAACGAATGCGTTCATAACAGAGGAACGAAAGCAGATAAAGGTTGTTTTGTGGTAAACGTTCGTTCATCCCACTGGTGTTTGTCACAAACCAGGACAAAGTGTGACAGAATGTGCTTTTATGTCGTATTTAACTGTAATAGCCTTCAGTCCCAGGTGTAATTAAAAGCAGAGGACGCGTTATCATCCTCTGATTAGATTATTTGTGGTTTTTGTTTTTTTTTTTTTTTTACTTACAGAGCTAATAATAATTTTTCTCCAAATCCTTGACTCGTCTTTTCCCCGGAGATCGACGACTTAATCACAGAACCGCGTTTGTGATTAACTCGTTCCGGAAGCGCCGTGAAAGAACCGTCGCAGATGCAGCAGGTGTTGCAACGTGAGGCGCTTGTTGAAATTTACAGCGACGACGACGGTCGGGATTGATTTTTGCTTTTCCTTCCGTCAGACTGGACAGATTAGATGGAAAGGTTACCACGGCGATGGGCTGGATAAATATTCCTGTCAGGTGGAGGTGGTGTGAGCTGCAGTTTGACGGTGAATTTTAAGTGTTTGGGGGGAAAAGTTGTGGAAACATCATGGGGTCGGAGTTGTACTGGCAGTATTGAACCACAATGAAATTCAAGTTTTAAACCTGGGGTGTCAAACATACGGCCCGTGGTCCAAAACCGGCCGTCAGAGAGTCCAAAACCGGCCCGTGGGATGGAAAAATTAGAATCAACAACTGAGTATGATGGAAAAGTGGATCAGACCAGTAAAATAATCGAATAATAACCTATAAATGATGACAGCTACTAAGATTTGTCTTTGTTTTAGTGTAAAAAAAAAAAAGTAAAATTACATGATGAAATAGTTTACATTTTTCAAACTGGCCTTTCATAAATAATACAAATAATCTAAAAACATGAACAACCTGAAAAGTCTTTTTAAAAAAATAAGCAAAATTTTAATAATATTCTGTCTGTTTTTAAATGTTTTGTGTGTTTGTAGTTTGCAGACTTTTACTTTTTTGCGTGAAAACAAAGAAAAAAAAATTGGAGTTAAATCAATAAATTGCACTTATTTAAAGTTTTTTGGGGAAAAAGTCATGAAAACATCATCGGATCAGAGTTTTACCAACAATATTGAACCAAAATGAAGGTTTTTTTGGTTTGTGTTAAAGTGAAATTCAACGTTTAAATCAGTGGTGTCAAACATACGGCCCACGGTCCAGAACCGGCCGCCAAAGGGTCCAATACGGTCCATGGGATGGATTTACAAAATGAAAAAAATAGAATCAACTACTGAGTATGATGGAAAAGTGGATCAGACCAGTAAAATAATAGAATAATAACTTATAAATGATGACAACTACTAAGATTTCTGTTGCAGTGTAAAAAAAAAAGTAAAATGACATTGCATTAAATTATTTACATTTACAAACTGTCCTTTCACAAATAATACAAATAATCTAAAAACATGAACAACCTGAAATTTTTAAAGCAAAATAAGTGAAATTTTAATCACGTTCTGCCTGTTTCTACATGTTTTGTGTATTTATAGATCCACTGTGATCTGTACGGTCTAATGTACATCAGTAAATACTGTTAAAATTACACTTTTACAAAGAAAAACAAAGAGAAGAAAAATTGGAGTTGTATCAATAAATTGCACTTATTTAAAGTTTTGGGGGAAAAGTCAAGAAAACATCATCGGATCAGAGTTGTACCAACAATATTGAACCAAAATGAAGGTTTTTGTGAAAGTGAAATTCAACATTTAAACCAGTGGTGTCAAACATACGGCCCGTGGTCCAGAACCGGCCGCCAAAGGGTCCAATCCAGTCCATGAGATGGATTTGTGAAATTAAAAAAATAGAACTACTGAGTATGATGGAAAAGTGGATCAGACCAGTAAAATAATAGCATAACTAACTATAAATGATGACACCTAATAAAGTTTTTTCTTTATTTTAGTGTAAAAAAAAAAAAGTCAGATTACTTGATGAAATTGTTTCCATTTACTAACTGTCCTTTCACCACAAACGCTGAAAAACCATAAACCTGAAATTCCTTGAGAAAATGAACTGTGTGCGTTTATCTGAGGTCCTCATTCTTTCCATCCTGGGGAATTCGTACGTCTGCGTTTACCTTTGATTATCGGGTCAAAAAAGATGGAAAAGTGAGACGACTCAAACGGAAAGATCAACAGCCTCCAACGTTTAAATCTTCGTTTCGGAATCTTTTACATCATTTAACATTGGAAAAAATTAGATATTCTGTAAAAGCATGTGCCAATAAGATATTCAGCACCTGGCAGCCTGTTCTGAATGACATAAAAGAGGTCGATCCCTCACTTATTCCAGAGGAGTCTGATTAATACTAGTCTGGGACTGATATCTGAGGTTCTTATTTATTTATTTATTATTGTTAATTATCATCTTTTTATGGTTTGGGTATTAAAAAAAAAAAAGACTGTGTTATGCTTTTCTGGATGAGTCAATGTGTAATAAAAACACTTTGAACGAGTAAAAAGCTGGAAAAGTGCCAGATCCCAAAATAAACCCGGTTTCATGGAAAGACTCATTTGGCAAATAATTAAAGAGTCAAATCAAAATAAATAAATAAACAAACCCTTCCACATGATGGAATATGTGGTATTTGTGGTATATGTATCATTTTCGGGGGTATTCAGTCAGCTGTAATGCTCAACGTCACCACTAGATGCTGCTAAACACCACACACTGAACCTGCAATTGAGTTTATTTACAACTGACAAAACTACAGATTAAATATGGACTAAACTGAACACAGAAGGTGAACCGACTCTACGACAGAACCCTGCCCGTGCTAATGGTGGTTCCATAAACATGAACAGCTGAAGGTAAAGGTGGGCGATACCGGCAATTTTGGTATCGATCCGATGCCAAGTTAACGCAGGCCTAGTATCGCCGATACCAGTACTGATACTTTTTACTTGAAATGTCATGATGGTTGAATGATTTTGTGATTTGGCCTTTAGTTAATTGATTATGATTATGTTCAAACACAGGACAAAGATTTAAGGCAAATAAACATGTTTTTTTATTAACTAACTATGATATAAAACAATTTAACAGGATAAAAATGTAAAATAACCCCCTTTTACCTTTTACTGCACAGCTGTTTAAGAAAAAGTCACTGGTGCAAAATAACAAATGTCAAGAAAACAAAAAATACTTTCCATTACACGCAGATATTTGTGAAAAATAAAGTCAGTAACAAAGTAACAAAGTCAGCTGTGCAAAATAAATAAACAAAAACAACAATGTAATAATAAATAGAAAATATAAACAACATAAAAGAACAAACCTTCCATTACATGCAGATATTTGTGAAAAATAATGTCAGTAGTTCAAGCCTCCGACCGATGTATAGAAAAGAAACTGCGACAAAAGTATCGATCTCATCACACTAGTATCGATCCGATACCGACTCTTACCTTGGTATCAATACTATCGATATTTAGATCGACACGCCCAGCTCTAGCTGAAGCCGGTTTCAGTTTGTAGTGCTTGGTGAGTCCAGGCTGGAGCAGGTGGTTTTTCTTCAGCTTCTTATGCATAAATTAACAAACCCACCGTCTACAAACCACCTGTATGCTCTTTTTTTTTTTTTTTTTTTTTTTGTTAACGTCCTCCCAGACTTTCAGAGCCTTGGGTCTTTGGAAATTTTTACAGCGAACCTTGAAAACATAAGGCGGACACAGCTGACGACCGGCGACAGCACTGACATTCATGCATTTTCTGAACCCGCTTTATCCTCACTAGGGTCACGGGGGCGGAGCGCTGTAGTCGTCTAAAGGCCTGGCCGAGCGAGGAACGGAGCGAGAGAGCACTGGGCCGCAATACTAACCCTTTTATTATGAAACTGAATGTAGCAGCGACCATAAACGCTCACAGTGTCGGCCTGAAAAAGTCCTGTAACACGCCTTTAAGGAATAAGAACCAAATATTTAATCAAAACATCCATTTATCATCATTAGTCGCTTTTCCACTGAGCCTCAAATTGTGCGAAAATAACTTGCGTATAAAAATTGACCAAATGGAAAAATGACAATTTGGCCAAAACTGTTTTTGGCAAGAGGTGGTTTTTCAGCTGTAAAACAAACAGTAAATCACTAGAGCAACTAGAGTCACATGGGTTTGTACCAATCTTCCAGTTTGTACCAAATCTGGAGTTCGTAGACATTCCTGCAGGGAGCATGTCTGCGATGTCCAGATTTCGTACAAACCCATAGTTCGGAAGAATCTTTGTGACCTCGATGGCGTTAGCGCTCTTCCCTTGAAAATGACAACATCCGGTCTCAGAAAATGAAGAAGAAAAAAAAAAAAAAACAGGTGTTTTTGATTGTTTTTTCCATTTCTGTCAGGTTGGAACTTTATTTTTTCTTATTAGAAAGAAAAAAAAATCGATCCATTTTTAAAAAAAATTGGTTTATCTGTTTTGACAGTGAAAAAGAAAAACACCATGAAATTCAATTTTAATTCTTGTATTTTAAAACGAAAATTAATGAACCACTAGTTTTTCTTTTGTTTCTGTAAAGAAAATCCAATGACCAACACATACACGGACCAGGGAGCATGTCTACGATGTCCAGATTTCGTACAAACCCATTGTTCGTGAGAATCTTTGTGACCTAGCATTAGCGCTCTTTCCTTGATAAATGACAACATTCGATCTCAGAAAATGAAGAAGAAAAAAAAAAAAGGCTTTTTTGGTCCGTTTTTTCCATTTCTGTCAGGTAGGAACTTTATTTTTTGTTATGAGAGAAAACGAAAATCAATACTTTTTTTTTTTTTTTTGGTAGCTGCTAGTTTTTCTTATGTTTCCGAAAAGAAAATCCAGTCATCAAAAGATACACTGACCTTTTTCCATTAGGCAAATTTTTAAGCGCAAGTTATATTCATGCAATTCGAGGGTGAGTGGAAAAGCGAGTCCTGCTTTGTTTTTTACTTTTTTTTAACTGCGTTACCTTTTACAAGTAGCATTTTGCAGAAAACCAACCAGATATTTTACATTTTCTCAAAAACAAAAAAAATAAATAAAAAAAGCTAATGCATAAGGGTTCATTTCTACCTCCAGTACATCGTGAACCAACGCGCCCTGGTTTTGCATCAGTTATCTGACGCCTCTTACTTTGTGTTCGTAGGTGTACGTATGCATAAAGGTCCGACTCCACCCAGGGTTGTTCTGAACAGACGCAGACGTTCTTAAAGCCGCTTTATGCTAAACGCACGATGCAGTGACGTCTTTGTCAAACTCTGTCTGATGGGATGTTGTTTTTCTCCTGAGCAAGTGCATCCCGGCGTTAAAAGGACGAACCCTCCACCCCGGATACACACGGAAAAAGTTGTGTCTCAGTGGAAAGTTGGCGGTTCGGGTGTAGCTGCAGCTCGGGGGATGTTCTTTCAAGTCGAGAGGACGACTTTCAAAGCATTAATGCGCAGATAGAGGGAGGAGAATGACAACCCTGACACCCCGACGGAAATATTCATGCGTATTCCTGCAGAGTACATCCAACAAACCAGACGAGGGTTCCAGGTGTTCCTCCGCATTTCAGTGCATATAATGAAAAAAAAAACAAAAAAACTCTGCTGCGACGAACAAATCCACACACATACAGAGACTGAAACAAGTCACGTTGAATCTGTGTTTGGTCTCATTTGGCCGCTTAAGACAATGAAAACACCACCAGAATGACGTCGTAATGTAACGAGAATAACGTCGCAATTTAAAAACAGGCGGGAAAAATATGGTTTACAAGAATAAAGTCGCACCCACTGTTGCATAACATAGAACTGGGAACATTTTGTGAGGTTCTACTTTCATTTGGGGCCAAATACTGAGCCTGTTAGCCCCGCCCACCATCAGCACGTTAGCATTAGTCGTCCGCTCCGACAGAAGTGAAAGTCGCTGCTTCGCTTGTTGCGTTCGCTGGAACTAGAAACTGTCGTCAACAGGGTTAAGGCTTACAATTTATAAAATATGGCTTTTTATCGCACTGTTTGCAAATTTGTTTTCAAAATTTTACCACTTTAATCTCATAAAAGTACATTATTTTGTTAAATTTAGTTTTTTTTTAAACTGCGACTTTATTGTCATAATATTATTGCTTTATTCTCAAAATATTGCAACTTTGTTCTCATAAAAGTACCACATTATTTTTGTTAAATTATGAGTTTTTTAAAACTACGACTTGATTCTTAAAATATTATGGCTTTATTCTCATAAAAGTACGACATTATTTTTGTTAAATTAAGATTTTTTTTTTTTTTAAACTATGACTTTATTCTCAAAAGTATGACATTATTTGCATTAGATTATGAGGTTTTTTTTTTAAACTACAACTTTATTCTTCTAATATTATGGCTTTATTTTCAAAATATTACCACTTTAATCTCATAAAAGTACAATGTTATTTTTGTTAATTTGAGTTATTTTTTTAAATTGTGACTTTATTCTCATAATATTGTTGCTTTATTCTTGAAATATTGCAACTTTATTCTCAAAAGTACCACATCATCTTTGTTAAATTATGAGTTTTTTAAAAATACAACTTTATTCTTAAAATATTATGACTTTATTCTCATAAAAGTACAACATTATTTTTGTTATTTTTTAAACTACGACTTTATTCTCAAAAGTACAACATTGTTTTTGTTAAATTATGATTTTTTATTTTTTTAACTATGACTTTATTGTAACACTATGGCTTTATTCTCAAACTATTACAACTTTAATCTCATAAAAGTACAATATTATTTTCGTTAAATTGATTTTTTTTTTTTAACTACGACTTTACTCTCATAAAATTACGGGTTTTATCTCCAGATTTCACGGCTTTGTTTCCTCGTCGTGCTTTTATTTGCTTACGTTTCTCGGATGACCCTGACCTTCAAGACGACCGAACGGCTTCATTTGATCAGATCCTTCGTTCCATATTAAAACCGACCCTGAACCCGTTCGCGTTTTTCCGTGTAAACTCGCCTCCGGGTCACGTTCGCGCTGATCCGTCCAGTTTGTTCCACGCTGACCTTGAACGCCAATAAAAGCCTCTGACGACTAACGCTGCGTTCGAGGACGGTCGGCCCCGGTTTCAGTTCGTGGTTTTCGTTCCGTCCAAGGCCTCGGAGGCGTTTTTTTTTTTTTTGTGTGTTCGACGTCCAGTTTCTGCGTGTTTTTCATACGAGGAGTGGACGCGTGTTTCGACTGGAGCCTGAAAAGAACCTGGAAAATAAACCTGAGCCGCTCCGTCTGCACCGTCACAACCACCACGTACTTCGTATTTAAGCAGTTTCAAAATAAAAGACTGACATGAAAAACGGAGTCACTCATTTCATCTCAGTTATTTTACAGTAATAATAAAAAAGTTGCAGCAACAAGATTCACGGAAGTTTCGGCTGCAGATCCATTAGAGGATGACGGTGTTTCCATGGTAACTACAGAGCCTCGATGAACGGTCTTTACACCTGCGTGGTTTTAAGTGGACTACCGCGGTCCAGCGTGTGACCTGGTTCAGGTTTAGTTTTATGTTTGGGTCTAGGTTTAGGACCAGGTTTAGGTTTAGGTCCAGGTTTAGGTTCAGGTTTAGGTCTAGGTTTAGGGCCTAGGTTTAGGTTCAGGTTTAGGTCTAGGTTTACATTCAGGTTTATGTTTAGGCTTAGTTTTAGGGTTAACTTTAGGTCTAGGTTCAGATTTAGGTCTAGGTTTAGTTTCAGGTTTAGTTTTAGGTTTATGTTTAGGTTCAGGTTTAGGTGCAGGTTTAGGTCTAGGTTTATGGTCAGGTTTAGGTGTAGGTCTAGGTTTAGTTTCAGGTTTAGTTGTAGGTTTATGTTCAGGTTTAGGTGCAGGTTCAGGTTTAGGTCTAGGTTTATGGTCAGGTTTAGGTTTAGGCTTAGTTTTAGGATTAAGTTTAGGTCTAGATTCAGGTTTAGGTCTAGGTTTAGTTTCAGATTTATGTTCAGGTTTAGTTTTAGATTTTGGACTAGGTCTAGGTTCAGATTTACGTCTAGGTTTATGTTTAGGTTCAGGTTTAGTTTTAGGTTTAGGACTAGGTCTAGGTTCAGGTTTAGGTCTAGGTCTGGGTTCAGGTGGACTCATTATCACCCCACAGCTGCAGTGTTTTCCCTCCTTTGTGCTGACGTTGACTGAAGCCAGTTTGGCTTTGGGTTAGGTTTAGGTTCAGGTCCAGGTTTAGGTTCAGGTCTAGGTCTGGGTTCAGGTTTAGGTTCAGGTCTAGGTCTAGGTTTAGGTTCAGGTCTAGGTCTGGGTTCAGGTTTAGGTTCAGGTTCAGGTCTAGGTCTGGGTTCAGGTTTAGGTTCAGGTCTAGGTCTGGGTTTAGGTTTAGGTTCAGGTCTAGGTCTAAGTTCAGGTCCAGGTTTAGGTTCAGGTTTAGGTCTAGGTTCAGGTTTAGGTCTAGGTCTGGGTTTAGGTTTAGGTCTAGGCTCAGATTTAGGTCTAGGTTCAGGTCTAGGTCTGGGTTTAGGTTCAGGTCTAGGTTCAGGTCTAGGTCTGGGTTCAGGTGGACTCATTATCACCCCGCAGATGCAGTGTTTTCCCTCCTTTGTGCTGACGTTGACTGAAGCCAGTTTGGCTTTGGGTTAGGTCTAAGTTCAGGTCCAGGTTTAGGTTCAGATTTTGGTCTAGGTTTAGGTTCAGGTCTAGGTCTGGGTTCAGGTTTAGGTTTAGGTTCAGGTCTAGGTCTGGGTTCAGGTTTAGGTTCAGGTCTAGGTCTGGGTTTGGGTTTAGGTTCAGGTCTAGGTCTAAGTTCAGGTCCAGGTTTAGGTTCAGGTTCAGGTTTAGGTCTAGGTTCAGGTTTAGGTCTAGGTCTGGGTTTAGGTTTAGGTCTAGGCTCAGATTTAGGTTCAGGTCTAGGTCTGGGTTTAGGTTCAGGTCTAGGTTCAGGTCTAGGTCTGGGTTTAGGTTCAGGTCTAGGTCTGGGTTCAGGTCTAGGTCTGGGTTCAGGTGGACTCATTATCACCCCGCAGATGCA
>JAPQRP010000012.1:23145690-23155778 GCA_037367295.1 Apogon hyalosoma | reverse complement strand
CCACCTCCAGCCCCCGCCCTGCATTAAGCATCAGCGCTCACACCTCCCTGTAAACTGATCGCTGACAGGAGGCGAAAAACGGGGCCAGGGTCAATAATTTAAGGAACTGGGGGCTAATTTTAATCTATTACCCTGCTATGTGCATACAGTGTGTCAAAGGTACGCCTGCAGAGGGATCCGTCATGTGATTCATACGCCGGCGAGAGAATTAGTTTCATGACACATCATAATTTAATACATTTTAAGGAACTCAGCATGACTTTGGCGGGCTGATGGAGGGAGGGCAGAAAGAAGCCAGATGAAGAACGAGTCGGATATTAAATTATGGAGCGCCTTAACAGAGCGATCTGTCTTATAGCGCCGTGATTGCCTTACCGCGCTGGATGGATGATAATCTGTTTGTAAGGGGCCTTGTACAGGCGACACGGCGCCCGGCTCTGAGGCCTGGCCCCGCCCACGGCCCCACGCCAGATGGATCGCACGTGTACGACTTCTCAAAACACCCATAAATTCAGCGCCACTTCATGTTACGGTGCACTTCTTAAACGGCTGCTTAAAGTTAACTCGCAGTTCGGGGATTAATGGAAACTACCAGCAGGTATCATCAGCCCTTCGTAAATAACACCGCAGATAAAAGCACAGCGCAGGTCGGCTCATTTGGCCCAGAATGACTTTTACCTACGTTTAGCTCCGGTTTTAACTGCATATTTCGGTTTCAAGTATCTGATATTGTTAATTGACCAATCATTGAATCGTTTATATGTAGAATTGTTGTTATTATTGCGATATTTGAACCGTATTTTGAGCTTGTCCTCCTTGGTTTGTTCCGTTATCTAACCTAACTCTTATAGTTCTGTAAATATATGACTCTTTCTCAGCAAAACACGTAGTCAACTGCGTTTTGGGAAAAACAGACGTATCAGTGGATCTAAGGTGTTTACATGTTCTTTTAAAGTCCAGTTGTAGTCGGACTGAGGCGATCATTTGGTTTTTTATGCGTCATGTAAACCCGACTGAAAGGAGCCTGAACCTACGTTTACCTGTTTTTTCAGGGCGGGGGAAACTGTAGGACTGGGAGGAAACCTGCTGCGTTGCTATGACAACCACCTACAATAAGGGCGCCCAATACTTACAGCGGAAATAGAGCAAAAACTGAGCTAAGACACGATGCAGTTGGTGGGAAAGTGATGTTAGTCAATTCAGTGGCTCAGATAACTAACAACTAAAAACAAAACTAATATCACAGTCATTTGTTTTGATGTAAATTCATCAGGTCATGAACTGATTTACTTTTTTTTAGATTCATTTGTGGCTCAGCTGTGCAGTTCCATCACTTTACTATGTTAAACTAAAGACAAATTTGACAAAATCTGACCTAAATCCTAATTAAAATTGGTCATTTTCTGACACTTTACACCATTTTGCGACACTTTGCACTATTTTGCAACACTTTGCATTATTTTCTGACACTTTATGCCATTTTGTGACACTTTATAATTTGTAATAAATTCTGTAATAAAAATAATAAATAATGATGCTATTTTGCAACACTTTGCATCATTTTGTGACACTTTACACCATTTTCCAACACTTCGTGTCATTTTGCAGCACTGCCACTGTTGAGGGAAGGCCAGAGAGACCGGCTACACAATGAAAACATGGCACATTCAATGGAGAAGCGACGCAAAGTTGATGGTGAAAATTTAAAATGTAATAAAATTTGATTTGTCTGAAAATGATATTAATGGTCATGAATTTTTTTTAAATGTCATGTTTATGTTTCTTTCACTAAAAGCCTGAAGTTACTGTGACTGTGACGGTATGTGTGATGTAAAAATGTAACAGAAGGTTAACGGGTAAATGAAAATGTTGAAAATGTGATGGTGATACGCGACAATTGTACGTCCAGTATTAGAGGAATACCACAGGGGTCCATACAGTCCACAACAGTCCGAACAGAGCTGAATAGTCCTGGTGTAGAGGGTACCGAGCTGGTCCAGGGTTCCAGGACCGGGTTGAAAACCTCCTGAATCTGGGGTTCGACGACCGGACCCTCCAGTACCCGTGGGCCTTCCAGGGGGGCTGAGGAGTTCGACCCCCCTAGAGTTGAAACAAACCCACTGCTCCACCTTTTCAAGACGGGGAACCACCACCCAGGTCCATTCAACAGGTCCCGTCCCCGTCCTCCCATCAACAGGTCCCGTCCCCGTCCTCCCATCAACAGGTCCCGTCCCCGTCCTCCAATCAACAGGTCCCGTCCCCGTCCTCCCATCAACAGGTCCCGTCCCCGTCCTCCCATCAACAGGTCCCGTCCCCGTCCTCCAATCAACAGGTCCCGTCCCCGTCCTCCACACGATGTTGAAGACAATACTTCAATAAGACCTTTGCTCCCGTCACTTGTACCTCGTAGGAGCGCCAAACCCTTCCGTGGTGATCCAATAATCGTCCATCCGGTCGTGGTTTCATTCATTCAAGCGCCGCGGCGTCCTCAGCCGCTGTTTGCTTCCTTCTCGCTCTTCAATCTCGCCATAAAAGTGCAGCGTCCGTCACCTAAAGCACGTTGAAAAGTTACACTCTGACAAGGAAGGTCAAGTGGCGCTTATTCCAACCCCCGTCTCGCTTCCCGCCGCCGTCACACAGGCTTTGTCTGGGCCGCGTTCACGCCTCGCAGCTCGGGCTGGAGTGGCGAACAGTCAACTACCCAAAGGCTGCCAGGGCTTTAGTTCACAGAGGAAGGCTTTGGCTGTCGGAGGAGCTCAGGATCAGAGCCAAGAGCAGGGACACTTCATTTACCGGCGCTGAAGAGGAGGAGGAGGAGGAGGAAGGGGGGTGGGGGGGTGGAATGCTGCGGTAAAGCCGGGCCGTTATCCAGCCCAGGGTGTTCAGCCCACTGTGTCCCAGGCTCCTGCGGTGGGAACGGCGCCCTGGATCAGCCTCCGAACTGGAGGAACTGGTAAAACCTGAGCGACATCAGCAATTCATGAGGCGTTAACGGGCCCGGCCGTGCGGATCGGACGCCTTTACGGGCCGCTCTGCTGGAAACCAACGGAGATCACCGTTCAGGACCAGAACCTCCAAGGTACAGAACTAAGCCTGGATGGGATTTAACCCATCCTGCGTCTACGGCAGCTGCGTTCACTTTAACAGGTATTGACTTGAACATTAGCCTGTTACATTTACACTGTTGTTGCATTTGTACATTTTCATTTGAACTTATTTTCTTAACTCTACCCGTTCATACAGTTTGTGTCTTATTTGCACATATTTCGATTGCACACGACTTTATATCTGACATTTTCCAATAAATGTCTGTATTTTATCGCATTATTGTTTAGATGTAAATGCACAAACTGGAGTAATGACAATAAAGCCTATTCTATTCTATTCTATTCTATTCTATTGTTTTTTACATTTTTCAGTATGAATCATGTATTTATATTTAATTAACTTATGCCATTTTGATGACTTTGTTCATTATTTTGTGGGTTTTTTGTAATACTGCACATTATTTTGTTCATCATTCTAAATTCATCTATTATTTTCTTCATTTTGGGTTAATTTCTCAACAATTGTGTTTATTTTCTTTATTTTGTACATTTTATTGATTATGGCGTCTTCCAAATGATTTAACTTTTCTATGAGCAATTTATTGTCATTTATTCCAATATTATCATCTGCATTTTTTCACTTTAAATCATATATTTTTCTGTATTCAATTCCCTGATCATGTAGGTGTTCGTTAACGTCAGTCAGTTTCAGTCCAATCTATCGTTAACATCTATTTTGTTCATTTCATTAATTACTTTGGCTTTTGTTCATTTTGTTGTAAATGTTCTCCATGTTATTTATTATTTTGTTGATTTTTCTATTTGTTTTTGTTCCTTTTATTTATTACTTTGGCTGTTTTTGCTCATTTTGTTGCTCATTCTATTTATGTATATATTTATTTATTTAGTTACATCATTTTGGTCTATTATTTCCTTATTTTTCCATGTTATTTACTAATCTCTATGTTTTTCAAATCAATTTCCTTCATTTTATGTAATATATATATAAACAGTGCGTCTCCATCCACTGTCATAGATCCAACTCCATGGGTTTTACTATAATTAGTACTTGCACCTTTCCATTCTGCGCCGATATCTATTTGTTTATTAATTATTTTATTTATTTTTACCTTCAAAGCAGAAGGTAACACGTTATATTATGGTCCTGAACAGATGCTGATAAACACAAACATTTGACACTTTCAGGTAATGTGCTAGTTAGCTGAGAAATTGCACCCTCGCTGTTGTGTGAAGAAAATAATATCCTTGGAAGGAGTAATGGAAGAAGGAGTGAGAGCGAGAAAAAAAACAAAACTAAACAAAAAACAGCGCTTCTCGATGTTTTTGTTTTGTTCGCGCGGTGAATCTGAATGTTGGAGTTGGTGAACAGGCGACAAAAAGCAGCATCTTTAGTGACCACACCGCCCTCCGAATGAATGAACTAAAGGCCCGTAGGAAACCTCCGTGGATGATGCAGTTGCCATGGTAACGCTAGGTGATGCTTGTAGTAATATACACACTCTATACGTCCACGTAACCAGAAGAACATCAGCTGAAAACAACAAAACCACGACACGATTCAAACAACAAACACTCAAACGGTCAAATCTCGTAATTATTAATAATTTAATAAAACTATCTAATAATGGGACTAAGCTAACGGTGCTAAGCTAACAGCGCTAAGCTAACACTAAGCCGATCCACCAGTACAAGGATTATTTACCTACCGAACGAGACAAAGAAGAACAAAAATAAAGATTACGTCATGAAGCGATGACGACGAATTTACTGTTTTCTGATCAGAACTCAGTTTAAAGCTGCGTATCACTTTCGTCACCAATTTTTCACTAAATCTGTAAAACCCGAGTCGTAGCCTAACTACCACGAATCCATACGTCTTTCCGTGAATACACACCTGCATTTCTTCCCTCACGGTGAACAATTTCAAAGTGCACTCCACCATAAAGCCTCCATTTGTTTATAAACAGAGCCAGCAGGTCAGTCGGAAATTAGCGGAAATTTGCCGCGATGTGCGCTGTGGGAAACCGAGTAGAGTGCTCAGACGTCTACGCAAAGAACACGGTCTATTCTATCAGCGCGACTGGAAATGTAACTATCGAGCAAACGATTGGATTCGTATGAATATTTAAAATCAGTCCTACATTCAGAACGTCAGCGCAGACACGTCGGGGGTTAAAGCCGTGGGGTCGCCTAAAATTTCTAGAAATCTGAAAAAAATAAAAAAATACTAATAAAAACATTTTTTAATGATTCTATATATACTTCATTACACTTAAAACACCGCACACTTTTCCTAATAAATATCCAGTTCAAATAAAATGCAGGATATAAGATCTGATCGTGTGACCGCATGCGTTAGCTACTACGCTTCAGCCTGCTCGGACACAGCCGCAGTCAGAAAACCGGACCGAACAGAGTATATGTAAGTACATGATGCATTATATAACCTAAATGTCATCTAACATTAACATTTATTTGCAGCAAACAATTACACGATCAAAAACAAATTAAATTTAGTGTAAAAACGTCTCGGCGTTGAATGTCTGGGGTCGCCAGAAATGTGTGATGTTAAAATGTGGTCATGAGTAAAAAAGGCTGGACACACTGGGTTAAAACCTCCTTATTTAATGACCCTTTAGTTTCCGTTTGCCGACGTACGACACACACGACACCCCCGGCGTCCTGGTGTCGGCATCCGTCGACCTCCTGGGACTCGGCTTCCCTCGGTGGCGTTTTCCGGCTCTTTCTTTAAGTGCCGGGGTCCATCAGGCAGTTTTTACCCGACCATTCCTCTCTTGTAATTGGACAGCCGACCCTCCCACCTTTCAGCAGAAAGTGGCTTATTAACGCAGACCCGCTCGTAAAGTCGCCTTGTTTTTCTTTGCTTGTTTTTCTTTTCGGGCGTAATTACTCGGAGACACTTTGTTGATTAAAACTCTGTCTTGGAGAGGAAAGAAAATTGCCGAGAGCTTGGTTTTTTCCGTGTTCAATAGCTCACTTTTCTTCTGAAATCAATGTTAATCTCTGTTCCCGTTTTTAAATGAAAAGCAGGCTGTGCCACTGATAAAAAGCATGTCTGTATGAGGGCGCAGATGTGGGAAATTATAGACTTACAGTATGTAGTTACAAAGTCTAAATTAACAAAAGGAGCGATTGTTTAAGACATAAATCTAAGGGTCTGGAATGGCTTCCCTTATCTCCAAACTGTGCAGGTAGATTAAATAACCCGGGGAATAGGCTGTCGCTGTGTTAACGCCTTTTATCACATCAAGAAAATGAGAAAAATGGTGGAAATATGCAGCATGAGCACACAGCAGGAAGTGGACAAGGAGCGGAATATACAGAGAAATGATCAAGAGGCGAAAGACGACGGGGGTGATTCATACCAGTGGTCCTCAACTGGAGGGTGGAGACCCAAAAGGGGGTCTCCAACCTGTTTCCAGTGGGTCATGGGCTTTTGTCTAGGCAAAAAAAAAAAAAAACTATGTTAAGAAACCAATCCTATGATGTAGTCATTTAGTTTTGTGCAAGGGGGGAAAAAAAACAGTAAAAAATAAATAAAATCAAATCAAGACAACACTGGAAACAACAGGAAAAAACAAAACAAAACAAAAACGACTCAGAATGTACGTCAATAAGAGATTTATGATCTTGAACATCAGCTGTGACCTTGAACACACTGAACAACAAGGATTTGAATTTGGGCCCAGAAGTTTTAGTTCAGGCTCTTTTTTCCTAAATCGGCTGCTTTTTGACACCTGTTTAACTCCATAAAGCACTAATGCAGTCAAAAAAAAAAGAGCAACAAAAAGCAACAAAAACACCCAAAGTGATCAATAAAATGAACAAAAATGAAAAATAAAACCAACAAAATAACAAGTAACATGAACAAAATAAGCCACAAACTGAACAAAATTGAAGGAAAAAAAGACAAAATGTAGGAAAATAAACTAAATAAGCAACTAAATGAAAAAAAGCATAAATAACATGAAAAAAATATGCAAAAAAAATGACTAATTAAGTTAAAAACAAAAAAGATAAAATGAGCAACAAGTATTTGAATTTGGTCCCAGTAGTTTTAGTTTAGGCCCTTCAGATGCTTTTTCGGCACCTGTTTAACTCCGTACAGCAGTTCCATGGACAAAACTCAGTAAAAACACAGTAAAAAAAAGAAAAGAAAATCACCACAACACTGGAAATGTCTAAACTGTCTATTTTTATAGTGAGTCGGTCTCGCTCACTGCTCTGTGTTTTAACCCCCCCATTCCACAGGGGGCGGGGCTTGAACTGAGCATGCTCAGACGTCTATGGAAAGAACGAGGTCTATTCTATCAACATGTTGGAAAATTGAACAAACAGTTGAATCTGTATGAATATTTAAAATCCCTCCTACATTCAGAACGCTCAGCACAGACACGTCAGGGGTTAAAGGTCAACATGTTCTGTTTCTCTTCCCTCGTTCTGCAAAAAAAAAAATATCCGAAATAGAAATAATTGATGTGTTTTTCTTGGGAAATGGCTGCTTTATTCGTCAGTATTTATCTGTGAAAAGCCATTTGATAATTCTGTGAAATAATAAGATTTTAATTCCCATTCAGCCCACCTCGAATTCACCGATTCAGTCTCATAAAACACTAACTATGAATAAAAACTAACTTAATAATCAGTATTAACAGCGAACAAAAGATGACGGATGCAGAGTTCAACGGTGGAGAGGTTTGAATCATCCTTAAAAACAGAACATCAGAGAAAAGAAGTGCACTGGTTCATCACAGACGCCACGTTTTTGCTTCATGTTAGGAAAAAGGGGTTGAGTTTATGAGCATCCAGAGCCCTGATTGGATCTGATGTAAATGTACGTTCATCGCTTCACTCCCAAATGTTCATTGTTCCACATGTAGTCGTGGTGTTTTTTTTCTTAATGTTCTTTCTATTACTTTATTTCAATCTTTCTGCCCATTGACATTTGAGAAAAGGATCCATTAGATACAGACTGGTGAGAACGAGCCTACAGTGCACGTGTAAATACAAATGAATGCAAATACGTATACACGAAAAACTGTAAGTACCAAAGAAATGCATGTCGATGGAAAATTGTAAAAAGCACTAAATAAATAATTATAAAAAAACAAAACAAAACAGAACATCAGGTGTATTTGAATGTATTTAACTCTAAAAATATGTTAAACTTAACATAAAACACACAACACCAACATGTTTATACGCTAATAATGATATTTCCCATTCTCGTCCAGGTTTATTTTGTTCGTATTCTGAAACTTAAATTAAATGCAACGCCCCCTGCAGTCATCAGTTTGTCATTTATTTTCCAGTTCATACCATTAAACCCCGTTTTTTTGGAATCAATATTCATTAGTCGCTTTTCCATTGACCCTAAAATCGCGCGAATAGAAGTTGCGTATAAAAATTTACCTAATGGAAAAACGACAATTTCGCCCAAACTCTCGTTTTTTGATTAAAAGTTTTTGCGCGGGAAAGAGGTGGTTTTTCGGGTGTAGCGCAAATGCTTTATTACGGAAAACTGCAATGGAAAGACCTTTTCTCGCAACTGGAGTCACGTAAATAAAAAAAAAAAAAAAAAAAATCAGATGTTAACAAACGTTACACGAAAAGAAGAAAAGTTTTAAAATAAAGCTGTTGGTATGTGTGGACACACCAGGAAACCCCATCAGGTTTTTTACGTTTAGCATTGGATAGAGGGGTAATATATAAGAATAAGAATGAATAAAACTGTAAATCAACACCAGATTTACGTTCATGTTTATGGAGTGACTTCTCGCGTCATCTCTCGATAATAAATAAACAAATCATCGCATTTGTGAGTTAATGGAAAAAACAACATTACGCACTTCTGTTTTTTTCAACATTTAGTAAATATGGGTAAAGTTTAGCGCAGATGTCCGACGGAAAAGCAACGACTGAGATAATGGAGATAATTATAAACCCACTTTATAAATAGACTAATGCACCGTTGACAGAACATGGATTGTACATGATGTTAGAGGTTAGTTTTCTTAAAAAGCCTCTGTTCTCCGACTCTTCAGACTAAAACACAAAAAGCTTTTCATCACTTACATCAAGGTTTCCAGTGGTTAAATAAAAAGAGGAAAACCAGAGCTTTTAGTTGATTCTTAAATTCTTAAGTGACTCTCCGTCTGTGCACTTCCTCCGAGTCTGTTCGACCAAATCATATAAAGCAGCGCAAATTATTTACGTGTGTGTTTAAGTTGTGAGCGTTTCTGTAAAGGACAGTGAGCACGTGTTCGGGTGGTTTCTGTTGTTTTCTGGGATGTTCTCCCTTTAGATGAACCGGGTTTTGGTGGGTTTGGACCGGGCCCAGGTTCTGTTCTCCCATCCACGGTGTTCCTTCTCGGTGTTCCAGCGTTCGTTCAACAGGTTTGTGCAGATTTTCGGAGGCTTCGAACTTTGCCGACAGCAATGGGAACTGGAGGCAGATGTGGTAAACGCTCAGAGTTGAATCCAAACGCAGGACCTGATCCATCTGGTTTTATTTTATGCTCCACTGAAGACGGTGCTGTGGCTGAAGGGTGTTCAGAAGTCCGGAAAGAAGTCCCGAGCATCAGTTGGATTTTTGACTCGTACGTCTGGGTCCGATCCCTCCCACGGGACGAATTAGAGAAAAATCAAACTGAAGATACGAACAATTGAAGACATTCAGATCATGTTAGTTCAGGTTCTACATTCAGACCAATAGGATCTGAAGTGGATCAGAACCAGAACATAATCACAGAGTAACCTGTAAATAATGACAAATACAAATGTTTGTCTTTGTTTTAGTGGAAAAAGTTAAATTACACGATGAAAGTGTTGACATTGACCAACTATTCTTGAAATGTCTGATATTTTGTGTTTTTGATGTTTATGTTGTTTGTGTTGTTTGCCGACGTCCAACAGACCGACATCCAACAGACCGATTCCAACAGACCGACGTCCAACAGACCGATTCCAACAGACCGATTCCAACAGACCGACGTCCAA
>JAPQRP010000012.1:23107255-23117524 GCA_037367295.1 Apogon hyalosoma | reverse complement strand
TCATCGGTTCATCAGTTCATCAGTTCGGTTCATCGGTTCATCAGTTCATCAGTTCAGTTCATCGGTTCATCAGTTCAGTTCATCGGTTCATCAGTTCATCAGTTCATCGGTTCATCAGTTCATCGGTTCATCAGTTCGGTTCATCGGTTCATCAGTTCATCAGTTCGGTTCATCGGTTCATCAGTTCATCAGTTCGGTTCATCGGTTCATCAGTTCATCAGTTCAGTTCATCGGTTCATCAGTTCATCAGTTCAGTTCATCGGTTCATCAGTTCGGTTCATCAGTTCATCGGTTCATCGGTTCATCAGTTCGGTTCATCAGTTCATCAGTTCGGTTCATCAGTTCATCAGTTCATCGGTTCATCAGTTCATCGGTTCATCAGTTTGGTTCATCAGTTCATCAGTTCGGTTCATCAGTTCATCGGTTCATCAGTTCATCGGTTCATCAGTTTGGTTCATCAGTTCATTAGTTGGGTTCATCGGTTCATCAGTTCAGTTCATCAGTTCGGTTCATCAGTTCATCGACACGTCGACGTCGCCTCCATCAACTCTTTAAACACACCTTCACGCTAAACCTTCCCTTTTCTTCCATTAAACCTGGTCGTCGTGACAACAGTCTTTTCATTTCACTGTGACGTCGTACAAACAGAAAACGACGCGATAAATGAAACGCGTGCCTTCAGGTTCTGATGATCAGAACCCAGGCGTGTTTACGGCGGCGGCTCAACGCTGGCCTCGTAATCAGGCGTCGATGGCGCGTCCGTCTCAGTCGTCTGCGTCGCTGCTTCTCCTCTCGAACACTGACTCACTCGTTTCCTTCTCGTCCTTTTCACTAAACTTTAATCATTCTGTTGGAACCACTTCCTGTCTGGGATCTTTTCGATTACTCTGTGTCCTGTTGGCCGCCGTTTACCGCCTCAGCAAAATCCACTTCCCCCCGTCGAGTCCGACTTATGCATTAGGCCTTCAGCCATTTCTCACCCCCCCACCCCCGTCCGCTAAAACAGCATCTGTTAGCGGTGGTCGATGTGAACGGCCTTGATGAACCGCGACGCTTCGACGTAGACGAATGTGACGACAATGTCTGGAAACAAACTGTACGCGATAGAAAGACTGGATGTGAACAGAAAAGAAAGAAAAACTGAAGAAATACAGGCTGCATTTACCAGAGAGAGAGAGACAGATAGATAGATAGATAGATAGATAGATAGATAGATAGATAGATAGATAGATAGATAGATAGATAGATAGATAGATCAATAAGGACTAATATCAGACTATAGTTTATTTTTGGATAAACATCATTTCATTGGTTAGTTTTGGTTAAAATGTTTAAATCTTTGTTTCCAAAATGACTCTCAGATGGTTTGAACTTCATTTCTCTCGACATAGGTTTTTTTTTTTTTTTTTTAATCCATGACTCTGATTTTAAATCCTCTTCCTCTGAACTGATCAAATCTTTTCCCTGCTCTGACAGTAAATAAGACTTTTCTTCCTCATCTATCCGTCTACTTTCATCACATCTGGCTGAGGAAGAAAAATCTACCATTAAACTTGAAGGAAATACAGAGGCTGACGTGTCCCAATACTTTTGTCCGTATAGTTTATCGACTGTTACCGTCGCCGCTCGCACGAAACCAGTCGTTCTGTAAAATCGACACCGGTTTTAGCTCGTCCCTGTCAAATTTGCAGGTTATTTTAAATCTTTGCAGTTTTATCTTATTTTCAGCTTCTGTCTTTAACATGTGAACACTTTTAGCTCGTTGTACCTTTTAGCGTCGCTGTTTAATCCCAGTAAGTAAACGTTTGGGCTTTTTCACATAAAAATAATTGCTTTAATTTGAACCTGCAGGATTTTTTCTTTTTTTTTTTGCAGTCGACATGCACATCCGTATCAGAACACCCTCCTGTCGTTGGCCTTTTTTTAACCCGTGTTCATTGGATGTGTTGATGCAGCTGCTGATCACTTGTTGAAAAAAGCCAAAATGTCTCATTATCACGTTCGGCGTCGGCGTTGACACTTCCCATCTGTGAAATGTATCCCATCCCAAAAGTGTCACTTGGAAACCGGGAGCAGTTTAATAACTTTTAATACATTCTATGGATATAATAAGATCTACCGACGCCGGAAGAAAGAATGTTTCCATCGTTACCGACTCTATAATTCAGAACTAAAATGGAAAAAATCTGATCCATTTGGACGAAACGTGAACGTGGTGAGATTTAAGATTAAAACACCATATGTCTCCACTGTCTCTAAATATAAATGCGTCAGGTGGAAATGAGTGTCAAATATGTCGACGCTAAGGCAGTGGAAGGTGAAAGAATTGAACCGGTACAGACTGGAACCATTTACTCCTGCGTTTGGATCATGATTATTTCAACACTGTTGATTTATTTATTATTTATTTTTTATTTTGGAAGAATTTGGGAACTCCAAAACTCGCTCCAGTGTCCCCGAATGTCAGCGCCACGTTTTATAAAGCATCAATACCAATGAACACACCACACTATCCTACAGTCCCTGAACACACCACACAGTCCTATAGTTCCTGAATGCACCACACGGTCCTACAATTCCTGAATGCACCACACGGTCCTACAGTTCCTGAATGCACCACACTGTCCTACAGTTCCTGAATGCACCACACGGTCCTACAGTTCCTGAATGCACCACACGGTCCTACAGTTCCTGAATGCACCACACTGTCCTACAGTCCCTGAACACACCATACTGTCTCTGAATGTACCGCACTGTTCTATAGTCCATGAACACACCACACTATCCTGCAGTCCCTGAACGTACCACACTGTCCTAGAGTCCCTGAATGCACCCCACTGTCCTACAGTCCCTGAACGCACCCCACTGTCCCTGAACGCACCACAGCGTCCTGTAAATGCAGCGGCGTTGTTCTCCACCGCTGCTCTCGTCCTTCTGACTCTTTAAATCTATCCATCGACAGTATTTGTGATGCTGGACTGGTGTCTGGCTACTGTGCGTCTTGTGGGTTTCATCTTTCCGATCTAAAATTAGTTGTCAAAGCTTCGCCCACATACTTTCCTTCAGTCCACGTCTTTTCTCATGTGGACAGATTTGGCCCCATTGCTTCTTTTCTTGCTGGAAAACAACAAAAGTGTTTGCCAGACGCACTAATTACTTGCCAACCTACGTCAGACTTCTCAAAAAAACTTAAAAAAAAAAAAACAACTCTATTTTCCACATACACAGTCAAACAAATAGTGAATCTTCAGATGTACCTTCAATCACCGTGATACAACGTGGGCGAGTAGAGATTACAGTAAGAAAGATGGAAAACAACTCAGATAAAACGAATAAAAGACGACGACAGATGATTTAACCCTTAAAGGTCCACCACGAGGTTTGTCCTGTCATGATTTATCACCATCTGTTATTATATTAACCTTTACATTTTGCATTTTTTCAGTGTAAATCATGTATTTTCTATATTTAATTCACTGATCGTGTAGATGTTCATTAAAGCTCAGAGTGAATTCAAAGGTTATTACATCAAAAACAGAGAAAACCGAAGAAAATTGGACGTTTTCCTTCAAATCTGTCATTAACTGAACTGTCATTTATTAAATTATTCAGGTTTTACTGGTGAATAAGAGTTTTTTGTGTGTTTTCCTGACCAGATTAAAGATTAAATATATTGTAATTAACATATTATATTTTCATTAATTATACGACTGTTAACATACTGAAGTCAACCAGATGCCTCTGTCCATGGTGCTGAAATATACTTTTCATGTCTTCATACTATTCTATCACAGTGAAAAGTGTCTTCAACCTTATTTTGCAAATTTTTTGGTTCATTTTCTTAATTCTATTTATCATTTATTTAGTTTTTGTTTACTTTTTGTCTTTTTTTTTATTGTTTCTTCCATTTTGTTCAGTTTGTTGCTTTATTTTTTCATGTTATTGACTATTTTGTTGATAATTCATTTTATTGACCACTTTTGTCATTTTTCATGTCTTTGTGCTATTCAGATTATTACTGTGAAATGTGTCTACAGCCTCATTTTACTACAGTTTTAGTTCATTTTCTTAATTTTATTTATTTATTTAGTTTTTGTTCACTTTTTGTCTTTTTTCCTATTGTTTCTTCCATTTTGTTCAGTTTGTTGCTTTATTTTTTTTCATGTTACTGACTATTTTGTTGATTTATAATTCATTTTATTGATCACTTTTGCTGTTTTTTTTTTTCCTTCATTTCGTTGCTTATTTCATTCTGTTGATGAGGCTCGAGTTCTCACGGTAACTTCTAATGATCGCTTCGGACACAAGGAGGTCGACCTGAGGCCCCGAGCGCTCAAATAACACTCCATATCCTCCCATCTCCAGCTGCAATGATTCATGGGATACATAAATGCAACAAAACGAGGAGGGAAAACACACAAATGCTCCCGTTAGTGCGTCGGCTGCCCTGCTTTTCTTCTGTAGCTGCTGTAATCTACGCAGGACAATATTTCAGACACCACAGAATAGGCCCGCCATAAATAAAACAGTATTCATCATCCCAACTCCCATTTGAGGCCCTTCTCACATTTATCAGGCTTTTAATATTAACATAGATTAGGGGCATGTCGCACACCTTCAGTCACCGTATATAATCCTGCTCCAGATACGAGATAAGAGCTGCTTTTAAAGCTGGGACACGTAGAGTCCAAAGCTGAGTCAGAGCAAATGGAAAACCAAAAGAAAGACCATCTATGTGGGTTCAGGAAATAATCCGAACCCAAACAGGCCTCGAAAGTACCTGAGTTTACAGATAGATGTCAAATAAAGTTCAGAAGTATCACAAAAAAGACAAATATAAAATAGGTGTGGAGTGGTTCTATGTAGTACTGATGTTCCAGACTCTGACCAGCAGAACTCAGTCTGTATCAGAACACACTTAGGACCAACAAAACCACCAACGAATTAACCCTATGTATCCACAGACTGAAGAAAGTATAAAGCTCATTGGTAAAACCAGTATAAAAGATAGTAAAACCAAACTAAAAGGTGGCTAAAACCGATTGAAAGATGGTTAAACTAGATAAAAGTCTAATAAAACCAAACTAAAAGATGGTTTAAACAGACTATAGGTTGGTAAAACCAGTATAAAAGGTGATAAAACTAAACTAAAGAGTGGATAAAATGTACTAAAAGAGGATAACACTAAATTAAAAGATGTTAAAAGAAACTAATATTTGGTAAAACAAGTCTACAAGGTTGTAAAACCCAAGTATTTGATGGATAAATCAGACTTAAAGATAGTTTAAACAGATGAAAATTTCATAAAACCAGTATAAAAGATGGTAAAAGTAAACTAAAAGGTGGATAAAATGAACTAAAAGACAGTAAAACCAAACTAAAACATGGCTAAACTGGCCTGAAGGCCATTTAAACTAGAATAAAGTAGGGTTAAACTGAACTAAAAGATGGTTTAAACGCAATAGAAGTTGGAAAAACTGGTACAGAAGACAGTAAAACTAACCTAAAAAGTGGAGAAAATGTACTAAAAGAAGGTCAAGCCAAACTAAAAGATGTGAAAAGAAACAAAAATTTAGTTAAAAGGAGTCTAAATGTAAGTTGTAAAACCAAACTAATTGATGATTAAATCAGACAAAGATGGTCTAATGGCTGATAGCTAGAAAAGGGTAAAACTAAACTAAAACATGTTAAAAGAAACTAATATTTGGTAAAACAAGTTTAAAAGGCTGTAAAACTAAACGATTTGATGATTAAATCAGACAAAGATGGTTTAAACAGATGAAAATTTAGTAAAACTAGTATAAAAGATGGTAAAACTAAACTAAAAGATGGTAAAAATTAACTAAAAGACAGTAAAACCAAACTAAAAGATGGTTAAACCCAAGTGAAGGACATTTAAACTAGAACAGAGTCAAACCAAACGAACAGACGGTTTAAACTTACTAGAAGGTGGAATCGAAGACAGTAAAACTAACCTAAAAAGTGGATAAAATGTACTAAAGGAGGGTGAAACTAAAATGTTACAATAAATAAATAAATCAAATTTGGTAAAACAAATGTAAAAGGCCGTAAAACCAAACAATCTGATGATTAAATGAGACTAAGATGGTTTAAATAATAAAAATTTAGTCAAACTAGTATAAAAGATGGCAAAACTAAACTAAAAGGTGGTTTAAACAGACTGGAGGTTGGAAAAAAAACTGTATAAAACAGTGAAATTAAACTAAAAAGTGGATAAAATGTACTAAAAGAGAGTAAAACTAAAATGTTACAATAAATAAATAAATCAAATTTAATAAAACAAGTCTGAAAGGTTGTAAAATCCAACTATTTGATGATTAAATCAGACTTAAAGACGGTTTAAACAGATGAACATTTAGTAAAACTCGTGTAACAGACGGTCAAACTGAAGTAAAACGTGCATAAAATAAAGTGAACTGGTTTCACATCTGTTTTACGGTTTCTTCTTCAAACTTAAACTCATATTCGTTCATTTTAACAGGGTGCCTCTGTCCATGGTGCTGAAATATACATGTCTTCGTACCATTCAGATGACGACTGTGAATAAAGTACTTTTAGTATTTATATACTTCAGTAAATACATGTACAAACGTACCAACAACCTGCAGCGTTTGTAGAAAGGACCAACTTTTCCACTTCTGCGGTTCCATCGTCCCAGATCCGACAAACGGAACCCTTCAGATTAAAAGCATCGTCCACTTTTGAACCCATGCATCGTAAACCCAGCACTAATAAGTGGATTTATTTCTCCTCCTCAGGATCAAACATGAGCGGAGCTGCTCTGTTTTCAACGACTCATCAGCTAATAATTAACACGACAAGAAAAGCGATTGGTTTTCCCAGAGCGCCAGCGCACTCTCACCATTAACACCTGCTTTATTTGTTGAAAAACATCAGAAAAAAAGAGGAGGGGAAAAAAAGCCTCTAATTTATTATTCTCAACTCAACAAGGCGATTTTCAAAGCCAAACGACATCAACCGCACAAACAAAAAGCAGGAAACAACGAAAAACACAGATTAAAAGGGACGTTTTCATTCAAGTCGTCCTTTGTTTTGCTGTTTTACTGGATTTGTGACGAAAAGTCTGTCGTTTCTGATGCAAATGAGACGAAAACACTTTTACCTTCAAAAAAAAAAGAAAAAAAACAGTTCCATTGTTCCTGTACGTCAGAGTCATGTTCTATCAGAATCCACACCAGTGGGCGGGACTTCCACTGGAGGAGAACTCAACGAATTCAACCAAAGTCCACATATGACTTCTATCAGTGGAACTAGACGGAGATCTGGAACCATTTACATGATAGAAACCATCAACATATGGACCAGTAGAAGGAAAGGAACAGTTAGAAGGTTTCACAAAGTAATAAACAAACAAATACAAAATCTAAATTTGTCAAAACTGTGAACAAACTTTGTAGACATTGTCCCCAAGAAGATACACAACGAAGACGACAAAGATGAAGATGATGAAGATGAAGACGATGATGAAGACGATGATGATGAAGACCAATACGACAAAGAGGAAGATGATGATAAAGACGAAGATGATGAAGATGATGAAGACCAATACGACAACGAGGAAGATGATGATAAAGACGAAGACGATGAAGACGAAGACGATGATGAAGATGATGATGATGAAGACCAATACGACAAAGCCGAAGACAACGACGAAAACAAAGATGATGATGACGAACACAACGAAGATGATGAAGATGACGAATACAAAGACAACGACAACAATGACAACGATGAAAGACGACAAAGACGACAACAAACGTGATGACAAAGACTAAGACAACGATGAAGACAACGGTGACGAAGACAATGAGAAAGACGAAGATGATGATGACGACAAAGATGACAACAACAAAGACGGCAAAGATGACGAAGACGACAAAAACGAAGACCAAGACACAGACGACGCTCATGGCCTTTGTTTTCATTTCTAATCGTTCGTATTTTCTTCATACGTTCACTCGTCGTTCGTCCTTTACTCTGGCCTTTGCGTCAGATGTGAACATTATGGGATGTTCCTCTGTTCGACTAATGGGGAATTCTGTTAAAGGTCACATTAGGATGGAACTGAACTCAGACGGCGATAATCCCTCCCCAGACATTCCCACCTCAGCTCTGAACGCAGAGGGACCAGGCAGAGCTGAGGACGCTTTCTGCATCTGGAACTGTCGGCTGCAAAAGAACACAAACACATCTGGATGAAACCGTTGAAATGTGGACGTTCAGCTTGAACTCAAAGGTTTAACACGAAAAATGGCACCAGACATTTAAGTTTAGTAAATATGCTGCACATTTGAAGAGAGATTTGTTCATTTCTTCAGCAGCAAGAACAAGAACAAAGTGTTTGTTTTGTTGAGAACATTTCACACTTAAAGAGAAACTCAGGTGCAGAAGTCAACTCACCGCTAATAATGTGCTAATGCTAACGGCTAACATTAACGCTAATAGCTAATGCTAGGTACTGTGTGTGTGTCGAGAACAAACTTTGAGGAAAAAAAATTCATTTTGCCAAAACAAAACCAACAAAAATTAAAATAATGTTCAAAATGAACAAAACTAAACAAAAACGTAAGTACAATAATGAAAAAATGAACAAAACAAAAGAAAAAAATTAAACAATGAACAAAAAAATTATAAAATTGTGAAAAAAATGAACAAAACTTAAAAAAAATTTAATAAATTAACGAATAAAATTGACAAAACTGAACAAAAACTTAATAACGAAAAAAGAACAAAACATAAGAAAACAAAATAATGAACAAAAAAAACATAAAATGATGAAAAAATGAACAAAACCAAACAAAAATAGAGTAAAATAATGTTCAAAATGAACAAAACTGAACAAAAACGTCAGTAAAATAATGAAAAAATGAACAAAACCAATAAAATAATGAACAAAATGGAGCAAGAATTTATCAAATGGTGAAAAAATGAACAAAACTTACCAAAATTTTGTCAAATAATGAACAAAAAATAGCAAAACTAACAAATTAAGTAAAATATTGGTGAAATGACCAAAAGTGAACACAGCTGAGAACAACAACAGGAAGTTTGATTCGACGTCACTACGAGCGTCCGAACTCTGAAATAAGTCCAATAACGGAGTCAAACGTCTAAACCAGGGTTCATGGGTGCTGGTATTTCTGAGGTGACTGTAAACACATCACACCTGATGATCGGTTATTGGATTATTATGGTCTGTAAACGGCGTACGGCGTCTCCTCTGTTAAGGGAACATATTCAGTGCGTTCAAGTCAGACTCTGAACAAAGACCTTTGTGGAATAAAAGACTCTGGAGACCCCGGGGTCCTTGATGCACGGAGACGCCGTGTTCGTCTGCGGGTCCCAGAGGTTCGCTTTCAACGCCTGATTCTGCCGGTGGTTATGACTCCACGCCTCCGGTTACTTGGAAATGTCAGAAGAGACCTATTAGCTTATGATAATCGCTGCCACCGTACAGTATGTCACTTCATATCCTTATTCCTGTTCCAGCGCTAATGAGGCGGCGTGGGAGAAACGCACCTCTTGATCTGCAGGTGAGAAGAATCACACGGGTTCGCCGCCGCTGTTAATTCGACGCACGAAGCGCGTTCGTCAAACAGATGATTCCATGAGTTTTACCTCAAACGTCATCGATAAAATTAGCAGCGAAATTGAGAACATGTGTTACTGATCTATTAGTGGTTGAGTAAAAGAATGAAAAGATGAATCAATCTGAACGAAAATTAAGTAAAATAATTTTTAAAAATTACAAAAAAGGAAAAAAACTCAAAAGGGAGAAAAAACTGAGAGAAATGACGAAAACATTTGCAAAAATGAACAAAAAATTGAGTACAGGAGTTTGAAAATGACCAAAAATTAGGTAAAAATAATTGGAAAAAAAAAAGAACGAAATTTTAAAAAATTAACAAAAATAATGAACAAAACTTGAGTAAAATAATGAAAAAAGTATGAAAAGTGAACAAAAATTAAGTAAAATTATGTAAAAAAAATTAACAAAACTGAAAAAAATTTAATAAAATAATTAAAACAGTAAAAAAAAGTTTAAAAAAAGGAAAGAAATAATAAATTAAAACAAAAAAAAAACATTGTGGACAGTGTAATCCGTGGTGCGTTCACAGACTGGACAGTGTAATCCGTGGTGCGTTCACAGACTGTGGACAGAGTAAACCGTGGTGCGTTCACAGACTGTGGACAGAGTAAACCGTGGTGCGGTCACAGACTGTGGAC
>JAPQRP010000012.1:22994933-23005770 GCA_037367295.1 Apogon hyalosoma | reverse complement strand
TAGTTTTTTTTTTTTTTTTTTTTTTTTTTTTTTTACAGGATTATCAATTATTTTAAGTCATTTTGAAATAATAACCAATTGTCTGAAGTCATTTTTAGATGATAATCCATTGGTTTATATCGTTTTTAGAGGATGAATGACTGGTTTGAGTCATTTTCACAGTAGAATCAACTGGTTTGAGGAATTTAACTGGAATAATCCACTGGTTCGACTAATTTACACAGTATAATGAATTCGTTTTGAGTTGTTTTTTGAGGATCATCCATGAGTTCGAGTCATTTTTAGAATCCAGCAGAAAACCCTACGATGGAAACCGAATATAATCAGACTGTGAGATAAATGAGACATCTGAGAACGTCGTTTTCTGACATTTTATTATCAATTAATTAAGAAGTTATTGGATCTGAATCTGACTGTTAAGCAGAGGAGGGAAGCATCTTAATTTCAGTGGATTTTCGGTGCTGAAGCTGAAAGAACCAGATGGTTTCCAAAAGAGGAAACGAGGACGGATTTAGTGTTTGTTTAGCTGATTTTTTTTTTTTTTTTTTTTTCCCTCCACTGTCTTCATCTTGATTAAATGTTGTGAAATGTTGTTAATGTCAAAGACAAACCGGGCTCTAAACTCTGTAAGAGATGGTTATTTGTGGCTTTAAACTCTGGTTTTAATGATCAAAACCATAATTATAACAATAGCATGTTTGTTCAACACCAAATTAAGGAAAATGACAAAAGACAGAACGTGTTTTAGAAGAAAATGTGAACAAAATAAACCCTTAAGACGAAGGCGGCTCTGAATTCTGCTCCATTAGCCGACGCAGATGCTGATACTGGGGTTATTTTCCATGTGTGTATTTTTTTGTTATTATTTTTTTAATCCCTATTTGTGCAGAGAAATCTTCATTATACTTGTACGGTGCTGTGTAGAAGTCTTCGTCCGCCTCGAGATTTGTTGTTTTGCAGGATTATAATGAGCAGACGTTTACTTCTCAGTATTTTTTTTCCTTCAGATACAACAAAACACCGGAGCGTTATCTACACGGTATTAAAACATGAAGGCAGTACAGTACTACAGTATTTAGTGCGACCTCCGATCCCGTGACAGAAAGTAGCTGAAACCGACAGAAATATGTGATACGTGCCGAGACAAATCTGGTATAAAACAGCAGAAAATTAATGCAGTGAATCTCAATTTCTGTTAAACGAGTTAAAAATATGTGAGGTGCAAAGAGAGGTCAGACTGGAAACTGGAAACTTTGTTCTTTAGCTTCGGTTTTTAACGCTGTGCATACGTGTGAATGTAAAAACTTCACTGAAACGAACCCGATGATACTGAAGACCTTTACAAAATACAGTGTAAATGTATTCTAACTCTGTCGGCTCCTCAGTACAGCTATATATGCGTTTTAAACAGCAAAAATTCCGATATAACACAGATAAATTTACACAACATTTATATATTTGTTCTATGCAGATGAATTACATTAGTGTCTTTATTTGTGAGATGGGGGGAAAATTAACTAAATGTGTTTCCATTACACTTTTGCGCTGTACTTCTATATCCAAACGTCTCAAAAACCACCCTTTTTTGCGATATTTGACAGTTTTTGCGACATTTCAGTGTTTCCATTTCCAGTTTTCTGTTGTGCAATTCGCATTTTGCACGTTTCTAAAGGTTGATGAAAACCCAGCTATTGATCCAACTCCATGTTTGTGTCGTTTACAATATTCTTATTGGTATTTAAGTTTTAGAATGAAAGGTAAACAAAGTAAATAATTAACATAAAGAACACGAATCAAAACACAAACACCCAGACACACCACATAGACTTGCACCAAATTTTCTTATTATACATTTACATAGACATAAAATGTTAACATAGCAGTCATAAGAATAAAACAGTAATAATTTGGATGTCATGTCAACCATGGGTTTTACTGGTGAATCAATGTTGTAGAAGATGACGGTGTTTCCACGGTAACTACGGAGCCTCTGAACATCCACATGGGTCATATCTGATGACCATGAACAGATGAAGAACTGTATTTACGCCAATTATTGACATGGATTGATAGGATTAGTGGATCAGCAGGGATTAAACAGTTTAGATCAGTGGATGGTTTGGGCCGTGTGCGTCTTTGAAGGTTAAATCAAGACGGTATCAGATCTTTGGTTAAACTGTCTCTCATCAATGATCTGTTTAATTATTAAAGCGTCCGTGTAAATGTCAGAATATACCCATAAACTAGCTTCTAAGTTCATTCTCTCATGTTATTTTTGTTTATATTGTAACGCCTCCTGGAAAAGCATCGTATTCTAATCTCTAAGATGTAAACACAATACGATTGGAGGCCATTGATTCCTGTTTATTCTCATGTTCCATTAATCCTCAGACCTATTTCCAGTTGCAGAAGTACAAGTACATTTCTTTTTGTGTTCATCCTCGTTTTAATGCCAAAGATGCCGCCGCAATTATTCAAAGCCTCAACTTTCCCCCTTTGCCTACTGATGCTCGGCACTCCTCTCCATAGTTCAGCTGCTTCACATCTCCCAGGATGATTTGATGGGAAATTTATTTCATTTACACATCATACGGCGCTGGCTGTAATTAATTGTTGTGCTGTTGGATGCACAATAGTTCAGTGACTCCTTTGTGGGACCGGGGGGCTCGTTACTGTTGCGTGATATGTGGCGCCACGCTCAGACTGATAACAGATGCTGCTGTCACCTAAAACGTCCACCTTGATGACTCCAAAACAAAGAAATTGTGGAATTAATCAACAGCAGCATGCTACCGTATTAAAGTGTTCAATTATTTTTGACAGGCTGCCTCCGTAGTCAAGTATAATGAATAACATCCCACTTTAATGGCTTCATATTTAGCACATCTTTGGATATATAAACCCATAAACAACAGGATTTAATACCCGATTTCATGGTTTTATCTTCAACAAACTATGACCTTTAACACTTCTTAAATTGTTCCCTTTGGGTCAAGCAACGTGATTATAAATTGCACAGAGGTGAAAACCTGGTTCGGGGGGGCAAACAAACATTCCGCCCCCTCAAATTAAAGTTTCTGAAAGTACGGAAAAGGAAAATTAGCAAAACAACAGCGGGAGGCTTAGAGGTCTATCATCTATCCATCAAACATGTTATTGTTTTGTGAGAAGGATTTGACAGAAATGTTAGTATCAGCTGGTGTGCACATGGCAATACATAAAAAAAACCTTATGAATCTGAAAAAACCAAGACCGTGGGCTTAACGTTGTTTATTGGGACCCAAAAACTGTGTGGTGACCCTTTAAAGTTGTTCTATGTAGTTTTAATACTCCAGACTCCAGACCAGCAGGGGTCAGTCTGGTACCAGAACCAACCCTACGTAGCCAGACTGGATCAGTCACTGAATAAAGGACTTTGTTGAACTTTGCTCATTGTTTCCACACATCTGTATTATGGTACCAAGATTTATTCAAACTAAAACTCAAAATAACACTGTGTCTAATAATCTTCATGTGCTGCGTCAGCTGATAGTTTACATTATAGTTCCGTTAGCAAGGTCAAGGTCACTCAAGGTCAGAGGTCATGGACCCAAATCAGTCTATATGTGACTTCCTTTAAGTGCTCGTTAGTAACTATTTAACCATTTCCATGTTATAAACAGTCAAAATATGGACCACTATAAGTAAAGGCGCATTTTTAATATTTGTAAAATTCTTTAAAAAAAAAAAAAAAATCTAAATTTCTCAAATCCAGCCAAAATTTTGTAGACATTGTTACAAGGAAACTATATAAAACATTTAAGTCAATCTGACCAGTAGATTTGAAGGAGAAAATTGTGTAAACCTAGACACTAGTGAGTTAGATCCTTGAAGGTCACTCAAGGTCAAAAGGTCATGGATCCCAATCAAAGTCCAGATATGACTTCTATCAGTGCTCAATAGTAACTACATTGACATCTGTAACCATTTACATGTTATAAACCATCAAAATATGGACCATTAGAAGGAAAGGAACATTTTAAATATTTCAAAAATTCATCAAAACTTCAAAACATCACAGTTGTACAAATGAACAAACTTTATAGACTCTGTCGCAAGGAAGTTACGTAAAAAATGTGAAATCAATCCAACCACTAGTTTCATCATAGACGATGTTTGAATAAATTGCTAAATGGAGATGACGACAAACATGACGAAAATGAAGTTGAACACGTCAACCTAACGGGTCCCCACAGCGGTACCAGATCCCACTCCATTTGTTCCCATTAGCTGCAGTATTTTGACAAGGACGCTACATAAAACATGTTAAAATCAACTGGGCCAGAAGGTTTGTAGAAGGTTGTTGAGTTTGAAGGTCAAAGGTCATGGATCCAAATGAAAGTCCATAAATGACTTCCTGTTGGTTCTCAGTAGTAACTATATTGATATCTGTAACCATTTACACGTTATAAACGATCAAAAAAATATGGACCATCAGAAGGAACGACATTTTATATAATTCAGAAATTCAAAACTCTAAATTTGTCCAAACTAGTGGCTTTTCCATTGGACATCTGCACAAAACTTTACTGATATTTACTAAATGTCGAAAAAAAAACTGTGTAATGTCGGTTTTTCCACTAAATCACAAATGCGATAATTTGTTGATTTATTATCGCAAGATGACGCAACAAGTCATTCCATAAACATGGTGATGAACGTAAATATGGCGTTGATTTACAGATATATTCATTATTATTATACATTACCCCTCTATCTCGAACTCAGATTCAGTTTCCTGGTGTGTCCACACATACTACGACATGTTTCTTTTAAACTCTTCTTCTTCTTCGCTTGTTGTAAGGTCTGTCAACATCCGTTTTTTTTTTCATTATTCCAGTTGCAGAAAACTGTCTTTCCACTGCAGTCTTGCACATTATACCAATTGCACTATGCCCGAAAAACCACCTCTTGCCAGTGCAAAAACTTTTAATCGAAAAATGAGAATTTTGGCGAAATGGTCATTTTTCCATTAGGTAAATTTTTATGTGCAAGTTATATTCGCGCAATTTGAGGGTCAATGGTAAAGCGACTAGTGTGAACAAACTTTGTAGACATTGGCCCAAGGAAGATGCATACAAAATTTTGAAATGAATGTGATGTATATGAATATGTCATTTGAATAAATTGCCAATGAAGATGACGACAAAGACGAAGTCGGACACATCGGCCGGTGACCTAAGGCGCCCCCACAGCGGTACCAGAACCCGTTCTTGGTTTGTTCCTATTAGCTGCAGTATTTTGCCGGTGAAAACCTCCCTGCTCCTGCTCCGTGTATCATTAAAACACTGATATTCTGATGCATTCAAAAGCTCCGACCCGGAGGATACGCCACCGCATCTAAACCACCACGGAGCGCGGAGGTGAAAACACATCCTGGTCGTATGAAGTCGCAGGTGAGGCCTAAAATGGAAAAAGCCGACAGACTGCTGAGTCTTCACCTTGACTGCGGTGTTCGGGAGGTGATAACACATGACAATTTGCAGCTGTAATGAATCTAATTCCGTTGCCCTTCATACTTGGCAGATCGCTTCACTTCGGTCTCCTCTGAGTCGCTAAGTTTTTCCTGATCATGCGTCGCCAAATGCTGTCTTTCTTTCTGCTGATAAACAGAGGGAGGGTGGAATTTCAGACTCAAACCCAAGACACGTCATACATAATAAGACGAAAAACTAAAAGGTTACAGCTATAATATGTAAAATGATTGACTTTTACTCCAACACTAGAGCACAGGTGTGTTTTTGTGTTATTTCCATGGACAATAAGCAGGTTGGGAGCGGATTTACGGATATATTTTTTCCATATTGATTCAGTTTAACATGATGCAGACCAACAAACTAACGTGTACAATGGCGTTAGAAGAAACAGAAGGAGAACGAGAAGAAGCAGAACTAAAAGAAACGGAAGGAGAAGAAACAGAAGTAGTAAAAGAAACAGGAGAACAAGAATGAGAAGCAGAAGAAGGAGAAGAAGAAAAAGAAACAAAAGGAGAGGAATGAGAAGCAGGAGAAGAAGGAGAAGAAGAAAAAGAAACAAAAGGAGAGGAATGAGAAGCAGGAGAAGAAGTAAAAGATGCAGAAGAAGGAAAAGATGATGATGGAGACAAAGATGAAGAACTTTTGATCCACATTCTTCTGCTTTATTTTATTTAATCATAATTTGTCTTAATGATATTTAAGTTTTAATCAAACATCGTCTAAACTTTTGACGTTTTTGCTTCTAATTTTCTGGCAAAATTCTAATTCTGTGTGTGTATATATATATATATATATAAAGAGCTGAAACAGATTAGATGTACGCAGGGTTTCCATCCACTCACTTTACATTTGATGATTTCTTGCAGCTTCAATACTGTACAAAGACAAGTAAATAAATATAACCACACGTACGTATGGACCATAAATACACAAATAATGAAAACGCCAAGAGCTGATTCACAAAAGACAAACACAACATCTAGAGGCTTTGACCGTCGACTAGAAAAACATCAAACCTCAGTTTTTCAGCAGCAAAGTTGAATCAAAAGCCTTAAACCAATGAACTCCACAGATGGAACGGCGCCGTCCGTCTGCTCTGTGGAAAACCCTCTCAACTCATCAGTGGAAGGAGCGCCGTCTCAACTCCCGCATCACGGGAACTAAACTTGCAGCGCCCTTGGGCCGACATGTAAAGTGACTTTATCGGCGCCGCTGTTGTTCATCGAAGCAAATCTGACAAAAGCCGCAGAGGTCGAGAGAAAGTCGAGGCGGCGAGCTGCGCGTCGTACGAGTTAATGTGACTGAAGTGACACGGCTTATTAAGAAGGGCGGCTCATGTGTGGGCTCCGATGGCGGCAAAGTTCACAACGGGGTTTTGGTCCCTCGCCGTCCTGGACTGTCATCAGAGCGGCGATGACGACAGCGGACGACTCTAATTAGCCCCTGTCAAGCAGACTGACATTCTAATCAGGTGGTTCTGGTAATTACTTCACTTTTACCATCTCTGTGCACATCTTAGCTTGACGAGACGGGGCTCGTCACTGAAATGAACCTCTGGAAACGGATGGATGTGAAGCTCGGCGGCGGCAGCGGTAGAAGGCGAGCAGTAAAACGGTAAAACGGTGGAGCCCTGAGGCGTCGAAACGTTAAAAAATAATAATAATTTTATCATCTTAATGTCAAGATATTAAACCTTGATTTAACATTAACAACCAAGCATCTGATTAAGACCGTGTAATTGTCAGGGGTCGGCACTATGTTCCCTGATACACAGGTTCCCCAGTACCCAAGTTCCCTGGTACTTACGTTCACCAGTGCCTATGTTCCCTGATACCTATGTTCCTTACTATCTATGTTCCCTGGCATCTACTCATGTTCCCCCGGTATCTACCAATGTTCCCCCGATACTTACCAATGTTCCCCCGATACCTACCAATGTTCCCCAATACCTACCCATGTTACTCTGGTACCTACCAATGTTCTCTCGGTACCTACCAAAGTTCCCCAGTATGTTCCCCTGCTACCTACCCATGTTCCCCCGATAGCTACCAGTGACTGACAGATTTAAATAGATAAACCTCGACTTCCGCTTAAAAACATCACATTAATACAATGTTCTACCTCATGTGCATTTACCGCCCAAATACCGCAGACTGTTCGCGATGTTAATAACAATAATTGTAAACTTTCACGTACGATAAAGTATGTGTTATTTTAATGTCAAAGCTGCACAAACAACTAATTATTCATGATATTTACTGGACGCCGAACAACCAAATCCAGTCATTCATTCTAATCAGGCGTTTCTGGTAATTACTTCACTTTTACCATCTCTGTGCACATCTTAGCTTGACGAGATAGCGTTTGTCACTGAAATGAACCCGTGGAAACGGATGCGGAGGTGGAAGGCGAGCGGTAAAACGGTGGAGCCCCGAGGCGTCCTAATGTGAAGAAAACCTCATTTTATCATCTCCAGTGCATAAAATTGAGAGGTGTGTGGTGTATTTACGTGCACTAACAGAGTGTCGACAGCGGCGAGGCTCTACTTATCTGTTTACACACCTTTGAGGAGGCTTTGGTCCACGGCCCCGCCTTCCTCGACTTCTACACACTGAGCTGGTTATATGTGAAATTAAAAGGGGAAATGATTAAACAGCCGGCTGAAGCTAAACACGCTTTCTGGACACAAGGCCTGCAGACGGATCCAGATTTCAGAGGAATGTCTATACGTTTAACAGGCGGAAGGTGAAGGGAAGGAAAAAAAAAAAAAAAAAAGAAAGAAAGGAAGAGCTGCAGAGACTGGACCAAAGCGTGGAAATGCAGACTGTCGACGCTGAACTGAAGACGCACGCACACGTTGAGTCAAAGTATAGAAACAGGAGAAGGTGATGGTGTCCTTGGCTCCGCCCCCTATAACCATACTCATTTAAATGAAGTAATATACACTCTGGTTGATATGAATTATTTAACTTTTTTACTGTTATTGTGGCTGCCACCGTAATAACTAATAAGACTACTGGTATTATTACGATACATTGTTGTGTTGTCGTTATTATCAGTATTATAATAATTATTTGCACTCTCACTTTTTCTTTCTGCCCCTCCCTCTCTCCTTCTCTCACTTTCATTCACTCTCCCTCCTTTCCTTTAACCTATCGCCCCTAATCAGCCCATATTATTTAGTTGCTCTTTACGTTTCTTATCTTTTTTATTGTTGTTGTTTGTCATTGTTTTTGTTTACTTGCTTGATTTGTCTTTTGTTTATTTTTTTCTTTCCACTATGTCTCGTTAACTGTATCACTAATAGGGGTGTGTCTTGGCAAAAATCTGGCGATACGATACAAATCACAATACCCGGATCATGATACAATACATCACGATATATCAAAATACTGTTAACAAGGCAATTTTTTATTTTATTTTATTTTTTTTTTTTTTGGGGGGGGGGGGTCTTTTTAAAAATAATTATTTCCTTAAAGAATTTAAATAAACCAGAAATACGCACAAATACCAAACACATTTTTATTTGATCAGAACAGGATCTAACCCTTTATCACAATATTTTCCTCTGTAAAAACTTAAATTCTGTTTTACAGACATTACAGTTTAAGATCCTGCTCAAATGTTCATATTCTATCAGTTCATAACTTACATCGTAACATTATTTTTGTACAATCCCAAAAAAAGAACTAACATCTGCCTCTCAGACACAAAAAAGTGCTTTTAGGACGCTTCAATTAACCGTTATTTAATAAGACAGCGTTAAATAATAGTAAATAAAATATAAACAAAAAGAAAAACAACAAACAAAAACTTGGCTTACGCTGTCGGAAGCGACAGCTAGGGGTTTATCCCCGAACGCCCCCAGTCCTTACCCAGACAGCTGTGATGTCCTGACATGATGCGTCCCCAGGTCATGACCTTTCATTTGCACTTGATTTGAAGTCAATCAGACAAATAGTTCCACAGATATGAACAAAAGAGTGTTTAGTGAGTTTAAACTTTTGAGCGGCCCCTTGTGGACAATCTAGAAATAGTAAATCGTCCAAAATCCAGTTAGTTCTTCCTCTCCAAGATATTGATTGATATGGAAAATATGGAATTTCTAAACCCAATATCTTTCAAGTTATTGCATTAAAACGATGGATATCCGGTGGCAGCGGTCGGACCAAAAACATTATATCCCCGACACTCCGTTCATTACATTCCTCAACGGAGTGTCGGGGATATAATGAACCCTTGCCATGTCTGCATTCGAATAAACACCTAAAAATATCGATACAGTATCGTGAAATGAAATATCGCGATATATTGCAGAACCGATGTTTTCTTACACCCCTTATCACTAATAAAAATAAAAAAATGGAAGTTTTAAAAACAGCAACGTAAAAAAATTTACATTACATTACAGTCCAGCATTAAAAAAAAAAAAAAATCAAACTTCATGTACAATTAACAACCATTATTAAGATTAACTGAGCATCTCGATAATATGTTACAATAGTCGGTATCAAGAAGAAGAGTTTTAACAGAAACATGTTGTGGTATGTGTGGACACACCAGGAAATGGAATCATATTTTAATTCAGTACAAAATAGAGGCGTAATATATAACAACAATAATAATAATGTATATATCTGTAAATCAACACCATATTTACATTCATGTTTATGGAATGACTTCTCATGTCATCCCGTGATAATAAATAAATCATTGCATTTGTGATTTAATGGAAAAACCGACATTACGCACTTGTGTTTTTTTGACGTAGTAAATTTCGGTAAAGTTTTGCGCAGATGTCCGACGGAAAAGCGACTAATGATCATGCTAACAGTCACGCTACGTGTTGCCGTGTGTCCAGGCTCTATGTATTTAATGACTCGATGCTGCTGATGATGTCGGACTCTTGAAGGAAACAGGAAGTCTTGGCGTTTCCTCTTATTAGAGACTCTTCATGTGTCTGTGGTTCCTGTTACTGTCGCAGAAATAACAAGTTGTGCACCGTTGGTCCATCTCCATATGAAAGAACCCGGGCCTGTGAACGGACCCTGCTGGGCCCCGCGGCGGAAAACAACTTCCCGACCATTCCCAAAACCTCAGCCTGCAGGGAATCATTAGCGGGGACACGAGTGACATCATCTGAATGTGTAACCTGGGCGTCTTGAGGGAACACTGAATCGGTAGACACATCATTGAATAATACACGGCTCTTTTGCAGTGTGAAGCACAGGGGACGGCTGGTGGGTGCGGTGTGTGTGTGTGTGTGTGTTTGTGTGGGGGGGCATTATGCTAAAATATGTAGCGTTCACACCGTGGTCCGC
>JAPQRP010000012.1:22979154-22994833 GCA_037367295.1 Apogon hyalosoma | reverse complement strand
AAGGGGGTGGAGGGGGGGGGGCTCAGTGAACAGAGATAGACCTCCTCCTCCTGATATCATGGATGAATCAATTGATGCTGTTTTGTGCATTTTTTCTGCTGACCCAGCGAGAACAGGGGAAAATATTCGGCCAGTTGCCGATGGCATGGCAGCTAGAGTTTGAGTTTAGCTCAGTCTGTCACCATTACCCCCCCCCACCACACACACACACACCGCCGCCGCCGTCCTCATGCTTCTTGCTAGCGCCAGCACACTCATGAAAATGTGAGCGTGCACACACACTCCCATCCACCTTCCTCCTTCCTCTAAAATGCATTTGTCGCCTGTGGAGTTATGGCATTGGACTGTCTGCTAGATATTAGGGTTGTGGGGCTAAATCTAGATGATGGATGATTTCTGTTGTGCTGTCAAAACCGCCGCTTGATAAAAGAACAACACAGGACAGTCGCGCAAGACAAACGGACGGGGGAGGCCGAGCAGAACTCACTTACACGGTTTTCTTTTACTAAATTCATGCCACCAAAGCCACGAGCTTAAAGACGCCGTGAAAAACCTTCAGCGACGACGAATCTGAAGCGGTTCAGATCAGTGACGGGGGTTTAACTGTCATTATTAACCCTCTGGAACCGAAATAACATTCAGACCAATACAATACTATCATAATAAATACTGACTACACATTTTCTCTTTGGTTAGTGCAAAAAAAAAAAAAAAAAAAAAAAGGAGTTACATGACATTTATACATTTACACACTACCCTTCCTTCACAAACTAGAGCGCAGACCTCCGCCAAGGCAGGTAAGACCAGATTTATTAAAACAAGAGCAACATAACAGTGGATGAAACACAAAACTAGGGGAGGGACTGACTGGGGGGTCCGCAGTGAACAGGATGAACGTCTGAGTTATGGTGAGGCGTAGCCGGTGAAGAATCCTTCAAGAAATTCCTGGATCCAGACAGTGATCTGGATCACCACCAAAATGGAATCATCTGTTCCTTGTGCCAGTATCAACATTTCCTGAAAATTTCATCCAAATCCTTCCATAATTTTTTGACTTATCTTGCTAACAAACTAACAGACAAACTGAACCAAAAACCACAGCCCCTGCCTCCCCTTCGGGGGGCGGGGTCAGAATATCACATACTCTACAGCTGTCATTTTTATTGATTGATTGATTATATATTTTTTTCTACAAGTGATACTGAAATTTTGTAAACGGCTCCGTAAAATCGAGTTCTGAAGCAAAAAAAAAAAAAAAGCCTATTTGAGAAATGATTGGTGAAACTTTTATTTTTGACTCTGATGTTCACTTTGGCTGGATCTGAACCAAACACTGATTAAGAAGAAGAAGAAGAGGACATTATCTTTTATTGTAACTATTATTATTATTTTTAATATCTCCGAGGACGTCATGTACTCATCGGTTTTCCCCGTTTCTTCGGCTTAGCTGCTGCGTCTACGTCTTGTCAAAATGGGAAAATCCCTGATCGACATCAGCTGTTGATTATTTCATGAGCTGGGAAATAAAAAATGAAAAACACACATGCAGCGCCTCGTCGGTGTGGCTGCTGCGGAACGACGTTGGCGCTCCCGTTTTTTACTTTTAAATAAGCTCAGAGCAGATCCACGAGGCAGATGGAAAAGCCAGAGGTTCATTTGTGATTGTTTTTGCAGGGGCATGAGGAACGACCTGAAATGAGCCTCATGTTCTGGATCTGATCCTCAATCAGCTCCACATTACACAGATCCACAGTTCGCACAAACGCAGTAACACGGGTGTCAAACATAAGGTCTGTGGACCAAAACCAGCCCACCAAAGAGTCCAACCCCTCCCAAAAATGACAATGAAGATATTAACCATCAGTAGCGGCTTTTCCGTCAGACATCTGCGCAAAACTTCACCGATATTTACTACATGTCAAAAAAACAGAAGTGCGTAATGTCAGTTTTTTCATTAAATCTCAAATGCGATGATTTGTTTATTTATTATCATGAGATGAAACGAGAATTCATTCCATAAACATGGAGACAAATGTAAATATGGTGTTGATTTACAGATATATTCATTATTCTTCTACATTACCCCTCTATCTCCTACTAAATTCTAAAATGATGTGGTTGTTTCTTTGAAAACTCTTCTTCTCTTGTTGTATCGTCCGTCAACATCCGTTTTTTTTTTTTTTTAATTCATGTGACTCTAGTTGTGGAAAAAGGTCTTTTCATTGCAGTTCTGTGTGATATACCAGTTGCACCACACATGAAAAAACAGCTCTTGCCAGCGCAAACAACTTTTAATTGAAAAACAAGAGTTTTGGAGAAATTGTTTTTCCATTAGGTAAATTTTTTTTTATGTGCAAGTTATATTCGTGCAGTTTGAGGGTCAATGGGAAAGCGACTAATGATGTTAAAATCATTTTAATTCAAGACATTCAGACCAATATGATCTAAAGTGGATCAGACCGGTAAAATACTGTCATAATAAGCCATAAATAATGACAAATTTTTAAAATGATCTTTGTTTTAGTGCAAAAAATGGAAAGTTACACGACAATTTTTACATTTACAAACTATCCTTTCACCAAAAAAATAAAATTGTGAATAACCTGAATAAATATGAACATGAAATGTCTTTAAAAGTGCAATTTTATCATCATTTTGATCATGTTTTTGTTCATTCTTTGCATGTTTTGTTCTTGTTATTGCTTAATTTGATCATATTTTTGGGTTTTTGTAGTTTTTCTGTTCATTTTGTTAATGTCTCTCAAGTTTTTGTTAATTTCTGTGCATGTTTTCAACAATGTTTACATTTACAAGCTATCCTTTCACAGAAAAAAAATGTTAAAAAAAAGTGAATAACCTGAACAAATATGAAAATGAAATGTCTTAAGAGAATTAAGTGCAATTTTCACAGAATTTTGTTAATGTTTCTCAAGTTTTTGTTCACTTTTGTGCATGTTTTCTTCTTATTGCTTAATTCAATCATGTTTGTTGGCTTTTTTTGTATTTTTTGTTTAATTCTATTAATTTTGTTAATGTTTCTCAAATTTGTGTTCATCTTTGTCCATGTTTTCTTCTTGTTATTGCTCAATTTGATCATATTATTGGCTTTTTTTGTATTTTTTGTTAATTTTGTTCAGTTTTGTACAAGTTTTCCTCGTTGCTCTTTATTTTGTTCATATTTGGGGTTTTTTTGGGGTTTTTTTTCTGTTAATTGTGTTCACGTTTGTCAAATTTCTCAAACTTACTAAATGTTTTGCGTATTTGTAGATCCACTGTGATCTGTAAGTTGTAATGGATACATGTAATCGATAACGTGAGGCACAATATTGTTAAAACTGCACTTATTTTTCATGTTATTTCATGTTTTTCACATTTTTTAAAGGATACTTTGTAGATGTAAATGTCATTTTAATTCTTTCATTCTTACACATAGACAAAGGTTAGAAGTTGACATTATCCACAGGTTATTATTCTACTTGAATTGTATTTTATTTTCCTTGTCTGGTCCACCTGTGGCCCCTGAACTCAAACTAAAATGACTTGGACACCCTTCGCTCTCAGCTGCTCGTCCAAACCATCATTATTGGGCCTCAATCAAATGTTTCCTCGTTCATGTTGCGTCGACTCGCCGGCGTCTTCAGCCGACTGTGGGCAGAACAAACGCACCGCTGTCGTGTCTGTAAGACGAATAAATATTGATATGCTCCAGTGGCCTAGTATGTTAATTAAATACATGCTTATTGAAATTCAATGACAGCTGGAATTTCACAGTGAGCAGGGGATCTGGCTTCTCCCCAAGAGTGTAAAACATAATTGGTTGACAGCAAAAAGTAACACACAATTAGTTAGAGAGGTTTAATTAATATTATTCAGGCGAGGTCCTTGCTTTAGATGCGTCCTGCGGCGCGCCGATGCTCCGCCATACAGATGCGGCGCTGCGAGCTTTAGGCAATTGGTTGACGCGTTCACCGGGGGTCCGCGGGTTGGAGCGTTAACCCTCCATGGAAGCGCACGAAACGGAGGGTGGAAAAAAACAGTCCCCGACGGCGCCTTCAGGAATATCTACCACTAAAACAAAGTCACAGTGTGTTGTTTTCCAAAGACACCGAGCTGCTCTGCTTTTTATCTGATGTTCAGACACTGTTCTGGCCTTCTGGATCAAATATAGTCACTTCTTTACGGCTTAAACCAGGGCTGTCGGACTCATTTTAGTTCAGGGCTCACATCCGAAGTGAGTCGAACCAGTAAAATAATATATAAATGAGGTCAGCGCCACGCGTTTCTCTACGCCGTCTTTCCTTTGACGTGAACAAACTGAAAAAACGTACATTCCTTAAAGGTGCCCTGCCACACATATTTCATTACTTTTGTGGACGGCTGGGCAATACGGGGAAAAAAAATCATATCACGAGGATGTCACGATACCAGCAATTCAGGAATCGATGCCGATACCACTAAAATTACACGATTCTCGATACCAAAGTCGATACCGTGGTAACAAAAAAAAGGAATCATAAGATCCCATAAACTTAAATAAGAAACACATGAAGTATTTGCATGTAAATGAATACTGCTGTTCCTCTAACTCCTCACTGTCAGTCACTGTTTCCTGCTTTGAACGCGCAGACCTGATTGGCTGAGCGGTGTCACATGGGACGGCTCTACATACACGCCATCGGTCTGTGTCTCCTCGTCTACTCTACGTTAAGCGGCGCTGGTTCAAACAGAAGCGCTCCACCGCCGGCTGCAGCTCCGGGTCCATATGGGACGGCTTCTGGGTCCAGACCCGCGCCACGGTCCGCCTGTTAGTGACCGCTGGTACAGTTTCTTGCTGCCAACATTTCATATCGGCGCTGGTCCGAACGGGCCAGGCTATAAAAACTGTCGGACCATCGGACCAGCGCGGAGCCCTGATGGTATCTACATGTCAGATGTTTGATGCTGAATAACGGACCTCACCTTGAATTCTTTAAACCGATCTGGGTGCCTGTCTCCAAGGTGGTTCTCGCTGACTTTGTGGTCCCCGAGTCAATAACCACGTCGTGGTCGTCTACCTGAAATACTTCCACACGCGACTTTTGGTCCTTTTTTTGTCCATTAGAGGAGCATTAGTTGCAGCCGTTTCCATTCTTTCACCTGTTGCATGTGCACTTTCGGCGCGTACTGCCCCCATCGATTCCAGAACAGTAATAACCTACCGATGGTATCGATTCTTACGCAGGCATCGGTTTTTCCGTTTCTTAAAAAAAAATAAAATAAAAAAAGAGCATCAGCAGGTTTTTTCCATCATAGTATCGAATGGTATCGTGAGTATCAGTTCTCATGACATCCCTAATGTGTAGGCGTGGACCGCAACACCCCCCGGTCTGTGCGTAGCTCCGTGTCGTAACTGGCGTAAACCCAAACTGAAACAACATGCTTTGACCGTCCGACTCCCGGCTTTTACGCCTCTGTCGTACGCTGGAACTGAAACGCTCCACCCTACTTTTCAGTACCCCGGTCGCCCAAGTTCTCAGTCATATCCCCCCCCCCCAAGGGAACACCCATTACCTCCTGCTGTAGCCCAAACATTAGCGTGTGTGCTGCGGCTGCTCTTACGCCTGTGCTGTGGGCGTCGACCTAACTTGCCGTGGCTCTAGCGTGATCGGTTCGTTCCAACAGCAATAGTGTAGAGCCGAGACAAGTGAAAGCCGTCATTGAAAATCCGGGTTATTCCCCAAGTTACAACATTCTAACTGTGCTGTTTAGAAAAGAATATGAACCGGTTTTCTTTTGCATTATTTGAGTCTGAAAACACCTGCATCTGTTTGTTATTTTGACCATGTGTCGTGTTCCGCAAATACACGCTCCGATAAACAATAGCTTTATTTGGAACGTGGGAGAAATGTTGTCGGTAGTTTAGAGAATAAAACACAAATGTTCACCTATAAATGGTCAAATCAGGGTCTCTTACTTTTTTTTTCCCAGAGCTGTATTTTAGCCGTGACTATACTGGAAAACTCTTGGTTGTTTTGAGTCGACCTCAACAACAGCTATTTTTCATCGAGGAAACACAGAAACATATTCAGAAAGTCATGATTATCCTTTTCATTCACTTGTATGAAACCGCTGAACTAGATCTGGTTGAATTCTTTATGCTAGACTGTGACTGACCTTCATTTCTGTTGTTAACTCCTTTTCAGAGGGATCGCACAGGTCATTAAATAACAGTTTTCCTACTCAAATGTCATTTATTTTAGTGCAATACAGTATTTTACTAATAATGTGCATTACGAGGCGCTAGCATTAACACCTCTAGGATAATGTGCCCATTTAAGTCTGTATATAGTCATTATCGCTGGCATGTTTCTGCGCTAAAATGTCCCATTCCAGTCTTTATTAACCGGCGGAGCTTAATTAGTATAGGGTGTTGTTTTTGTGCTGCAGAAATAAGGACATTTACAGTGATAATTACCATCAACTGACAAGTATGATTAACCTTTTAACCTTTTTTTTTTTAATCTGAATTATCCATTTTACCCACTCTGTCACTTTTTAGCTGAAGAAACTAAAGTAACCTTCAACTAACGTTACTGACTTTTTATTTAAAGTTTTTTAAGCATTATATTCCTCGCCACACTCTTTCAGTTCCACCCCGTTGGGCTATTTTACTGAGAATGTTTGTCTTGTTTTGTTCATCTGAAGAAGGTTCTTTAGCAGAATACAAAACACCTGACGACAGAAAACACCACTAAATTTTCCACTTTGTTTTGACAGTTACAGACTTAACGGTGCCGTAGAATACTCATAACGGGGAGGTTGGTTTGGCTCCGTTTTATCTATTTTAGAATTCCACTTATTATTTCCTCGTCTTGGCAGTTTGGAAAAGTTAAACACGTCACGAAAATCACACTTTTCGATCACAGGAACGACCCCGTCTGTGATCACCGTGTATGTGGAATAGTTTGACGTAAAAAGGCTCAGAATGTGCCATAAAACACGGCGATAAGCGGTGACCGATGCCTGCGACGGAATAAAATTACGACGGTTAAAGCGACGGCTTCGCTGCTCACGCCGATACGAGTCTGATGTGGCTCCGATTACCTTTTCGCGCCTTGCGAAGCTTCGGTCCGACGAACATTTTTATCACAGCTACTCCACACCTTTGCTGATAATTTCCTCCGTTTAATAACGACAAATGCTCATGTTTACAAATTCAACACTTCCTTAACTTTTTGAAGTGTCCATTATTTAATACAGCGTTTCTGCCGGTAAAGTCTGCAAAGTTTCAGGAGGTAGGGAAAAGGTAAATGAGCTTCACAACAGCGGGAGAGTAAGGGGCACAATATTAGTAAATGGACTGAACTTATATAGCACATTTTATGCACCTTCATAGTGCCCAAAGCGCTTCACAGTTTCCTCACATTCACTGTCACATTCACACACACACTCATACACCAGTAGGCGGCTGCTGCCATGCAGGGCACTGCAACACCAGCAATGTCTTGCCCAAGGACACTTCGATACGTGGACAGTTCGAACCGCTGATCCTTTGGTCACTGGATGGCCCGCTCTACCAACTGAGCCACAGCCGCCCCACAATATTAGGGATTATATTGGAAATAAACTGATACTGCATTTTTTTTTTTAACCCTGAGATATAAATATATATACATACATACATATACACACACATACATACCAGTGACTCACTCCACCTGGCCCATTGAATTAGTAGGACGGAAATCTGATATGTACACACCCCCACCCCAAAAAACACTATTCAGACTGGATTAGTTCTATATGGGCACATGTGGTAATGCCACTTTACCATAGGATGTCGGTAAAATTAATGGCCAATTCCAGTTTTATATGACTGTATACAAGTAGTCACAGAATAAGAAAGGGTTATATTATTCAGTACAGTGATATAATTTGTTCCTACTATGAAATACAGTTTTTGCTGAAAAGCAAAATAAAAATATAATTTTGGGAGCAAAAAAAAAAAAAGTTATCTTTATGCACAAAACATGCATCGGAGCCGAACTGAAACCATGACCCAAAAACCGAGGTACGGATCGAACTGTGGTCGACCTGTACCGTCGCACCCCTAGTGTCTGGGGACTGAAGTTAGTAAATGTGTTGTTCCTGTTTTTACTTCATTTCCTGTCACACAGCGTGGGCCTGTCAACGGTCAAGGACAAAGCAATGTGATTGTAAGGCCACTGTATTCCAAAATGACTAATATCTGTAAAAATATCGGTCCTATCAACTTGCCGAGACATTCAATGTGGAGACGGGACTATTCCTCAACTGCAGATACAAAACTGAACAGTTAAAAACGTCTCAATTTCTCAGAACTGTGCAGATACAAACACTCTGAAACCTTCCAGTATTATGATACAGATTCAACTTGTAGAAATGGGGATTGTGTGTAAATTGTAAGACAGACACCTGCTGTTCATTCACATATTTTTTCCGTTTTTCACCAGAACTAACTCTTCTTTTGTTTGTGTCACCTCACTGCCAGTTATTTCCTGGTTTTGGCAGTTTGGAAAAGTTAAACGCGTCACTAAAAACACGACGGTGACATTTTTTTATTTCCCCTCTGAACAATTGCGAAGCCGAACTGTTACCAGATAACAGGAACGACCCCGTCACTGATCACCGTGTATGTGGAATGGTTTGACATAAAAAGGCTCAGAATGTGCCATAAAACACGGCGATAAGCGGAGACCGATGCCTGTGATGGAATAAAATTACCACGGTTAAAGCGTTGGCTTCGCTGCTCGCGCTGATAAGAGTCTGCTGCGGCTCCGAATATTCTTTTCACACCTTGCGAAGCTTCGGTCCGACGAACATTTTTATCACGGCGACTCCTGCATTAATCAGCCAAACATCCCCAAACCTACAGACTTAATTTGCCCCACCCCCCACCGCCGCTGCTTCCTCCTCCTCCTCCTCCTCATTCGCTGCTGACACCTGCAGTCCTTTGTGAGCCATGTATCACGCTCACTTAAATGGCCTCGCACGGCTTACAAACAACAATCCGCTTTGTTTTGGGCTATTGTGCGAAACATTAAAAAGCAATTTGCCGGCAGACCTATCGAGCAGACCTGCAGTCGCTCCCCCAGCATTACTCCCTAGGTGGATTGTTATTGTCATTGAGTGGTGTTGGCGGAGGGACCTCTGACAGTGGGCGGTTGGGAGATTTCAGACTTTATTGAGCGGGCCACAAAAGGCAAATGAAAGAAAGTCTAAAGTGAGGATCGCCGCCATAATGTACATGCGAGCGAATAAACACAGATGTGCGCGGAATACTTCGCTGTGTGCAGAAACATAAAACTATAATCAATGAAACAGCCACAAGATGAATGGATCAGTGATATTAATGCTCTTACTCAGCGTTATATGCTTTCCTACTGGGCAATTAGAGGTTTGTGGTCAAAGCCGTGTTGATTTTACCCAGATGTGCCTTTGTACTTACAGTATTTGGAGGCAGAATCACAGTTTTCTCACCTCTAATTAAATGGAAGAGACTGAACTCAAATTCTAAGAAGTTTTCTCTGGTTTCGAGAAGCTGAGGTAGCTTTTTTTTTTCCTTTCTTTCTTTTTTGCTGTTCTCTGACTAAAAACTAATTCTGGACTGAAATTTGGATGATGCGTAGATGAAGTTAACGCTCCATCTGTGACGCTGTTGTGTTTCATTATCAGCTTTGTCGGAGTTTGACTGAATCGACAGTGATTTTTACGCTTCGACATAAGGATCTGTCGACATCAGACTCAGCAGTAATTTGTCTTTTTGTCTTCCGCGGCAAAACAGGATGTTTGACAAACTTGGCAGGTGAATGTGAAAAAAAACCAGAAACAATTTATCGCACTAAACAGAGTGAAATAAACTGACATTACTGCTACAACCACAGGAGTCCAGAAACAACTGTAGAATACTCTACATTGACTTTTTGTTAGGGTTTAAAGTGTCTATATGTAATATTTTGACTTTCAAATCATATAAAATGACCTGAAATTACCAACAGACATGTTTAGAATACAGAGCTATAAGACGCAGATGCGTGGGATTGTAGGGATGTCCCGATCCGATCTAAAGACTGGTATCGGCTGCTGATCTGGCATTTTTTTAAAAGATCGGATTGGATTTAGTCATGAGATCGGGCGGATCTGGACCCAGTTCTCGGGGGAGGGGTAAACAAACGTCCTGCCCCCTCAAATTAAAGTTTCTGAAGGTAGGGAAAATGAAAATTAGCTGCATAACAGTGGGAGGTTTAGAGAAATTAGTAAAGTGTCTATAAGTTTCACTTTAAGGTCCGGTAGTGATGCGCAAGCCAGCTTTTTTTCAACCCGCTGGGCTTTTGTGGAAGTATTTGACCCGACTCAACCTGATCCACGAGCAACCCGCTGATCTGTGCACCACTAACGTACGGCACGGAACGCACCCCCCTATAATACCTGGACGGAGCTGTCCATAGACACTGCAGCAGGAGCAAACATACGGCCTGCGGGCCAAAACCGGCCTGACGAAGGTTCTAATTTGGCCACAGCGTGAATATGGAAAATGTAAAAGTGGAGTCAAAGGTGTCAGAGTTGTTTTAGTTCAGGTTCCACATTCAGCCCAACTGTGATCTACAGGCAAATAATAGAATAATAACTGAGAAATAATGACTCCAAATTTACATCAAAATTTCACTGTCGCATCGGTATTGGCAAAGCTAATCCTCAAAAAAAAAAAAAAAAATCGGATCAGAAGCGAAAAAAAAATCCAGATGGGACATCACTAATGACAACTACACATTTTTCTCTGTTTTAGTGCAAAAAAAAAAACACAAGTAAAGCTACATGACATTTATACATTTACAAACTATCCTTTCACATAAAATACAAATAACCTCAAACACGAACAAGCTGTAATTTCTACAGTGCAAATTTAGCATCATTTTGTTCCTCCAGTTTTTGTTCATTTTTGTGCGTGTTTTGTTCTTGTTATTGCTAAATTTGATCATATTAGTTGTTGACTCCAAATTTTAAGCAAAATTTCACTGTAAAAAGTCAGTATCAGCAAAACTAATCCTAAAAAAAAAAAATAAAAAATCAGATTTATTGGTGGTTTTGGTCCTAAGTGTGTTTTGGAATACTGATACTAACATTTAGATGTTTTTGTGCCACTTGGGGGCAGCACAAACTGAAACCACCCATTTTCCACTTCGTAACGCGAACGTGGCCGCGCATAATGTATTATAATCCGACGCGTTGGCATCCGTCCCCGTCTGCTCCCGGTGTTTGGTTTTCCTGTGAAAACAACCCCAGTCCGAGCGGTGATGGGAATCTGGGCGGTCCCATGTGGTCTGAAATCAGATTGTCTTCCTGTGTCAGCCTCTACTTTTAGCTGCCTCAGCCTCTATCGCCACACACATCTCCGCCCGTTGTTTATTTCCCCGTGCAGCCGAGATCAAACAAACATGACCTGCACTCTGTCGCGCCTTCATATCACACCTACCCACCAGATATTAAATCAAACACAACGTGGAGAGGGATGTTTTAGACGCCGGAGCGCACAAACCAGGAAACACATCACACATCAGGAGTTGCTGCATGGCTGCTCGGTGAATATTTGTGTTTGAGGCCATTCGGGCTAAAAGCGGCATTTAGATTCCAGCTCGGTCTTCATTAGTCGAGGCTTGTTGCGGATCAACACTCGCCACAACAGTCGTCCAGCGACGCCGTCGACGAAAATATCTCAGATGGACAAACAAACGGAATACAATTCTGAAGGACATTCGAGAAGCCAGCTCACGGAATACATTTAAAATCAAATTAAAAACATTCTCGTTTTCATCAGCCTTTTGAAAGGAGATAAAAATGGCGTTACAACCTCTGACCCTGAACGTCCACTGTTTTTATTCCATTCTATTGAAATGTATAACTTCATGTATAATCATCTATTATTGCATCATTTATTTCACCCGTCTTATGCAATTTTATGAAAATTTCATCTTATTTTGTGTACTTTTATCTCATTGAACTTTTTATCATTTTGTGTGTAATCAAATATTAATTTATTTCCTATTTCACCCCTGTCTTAAGCCTTTTTATGAAAATGTCACTCTCTCTCGTAAATTTTAACTGATGTGAAGCACTGTGGGCTGCAGTTTTTGTATGAAAGGTGCTGTACAAATAAAGTTTATTATTATAAAAAAAAAAAAAAACACTCTGGAGGACATTTTCAGATTCTGTGTCCTTTGGAAAAATCTAAGACGTGGCCTCATCTGTCAGATATGATCCACCTCCAGCTCCACACAAACATCATGAATTCCCTCCAGTCATGTCCCATTGAACCTTATTTCAGGAGAAAAAAAAAAAAAAAAAAAAAAAAAAAATAAATGTATGGAAACTGACCAGGGATTCTTCTGATCCTGTTTAAATCAAACCTACTGACAGGCAGAAACCTCATAAGTCCATTTTTTGTCTTTTTTTTTGGTCATAATTATTCTATAGGTCAGTCTACACCTTGGCCTGTTTTATAAAAAGTGTTGAAAACAGCTTGTGAGTACATCTCTGAACTCCAACCATTTACTTAGAATACGCATTGTTTTTCAAGTTTACTGAAAAACAACCATTTTGGACATAAGAGGTTTCTGCCCAACAGCGACAATATGTATAACTGCAGCTACTGATTATTTTTGGAATTGAATTCCTTCAATTCGATTATTTGAATAGGCAAAAAAGAAACAATACTAACAAGTGGTGCCAGGCACAACAAACCCCGCCCCTTGCACGTATTTTGCTTATTGTAAGTAAATAGGAAGATTTTTTTTTAAATCATACAAAATTTGAACTTTGACCTACCTTTCCCAAAATGTAATAACATCTATTCTGTATCGCTGGCAGTACGGAAGTAGATTAGGGCCACTGGAAAAAAAAAAAAAAAACTATAAAAGGTCCAATATAATAATAATATTATTATTATTATTAGTAGTAGTAGTAGTAATAGTAGTAGTAGTAGTATTATGGAAAAAAAAAAGCCAGAATTCTGAGAAAAATGTTTTTTCGCAGATTTATTGGACCTTATTTTTTTTTTCCCGGTGACCCTAATCCTCTTCCGTTCTGGTAATCTATAAACCCAATTAGGTATGAATTCAACCACTAGTTTTGCTGCTAAAGTGTTAAACACACCAAACCAAAAACATTAGCCCTCGTCTCCCCTTCAGGGGACGGGGGTAAAAATGTGATAAAGACTAAAGAAAGTCTGAAAATGACAACTCGTCCTTTATTCCAGAACCAAAAGCCACAAAATGTGTAAAAGTAAGATCTCTATAGATATAAGCAACAACAAACAAGTCCAATGATCTATAAAGAATATGTGAACTGCAGTCTTCAACACATTTGGATCCAACTTAAATAGCATAATCACCGCAGTCGTCCACTATGTGGACCACAGTCTGTGGACCTGCTGAATCCAGGTGTTTCTTTTCTAACAGGGGTCTGGGATAAAAACAATAAGGACTAATGTCAGAATATAGTTTATACTGGGATAAATATCATATAGATTATTAATGTGGCTGTTTTTATCTCAAATCCTCATGAACAGGACATTCTTACAGCTGGAGACATGTGTCCCAATATTTATGTCCATACAGTTTAGAAACATCAATATTTCCTGAAAGTTTAAGGGTAGATTTTTCTTCCTCAGTCTGATGTGATGAAAGTAGATGAACAGATGAGGAAGGAAAGTATTATTTACAGACAGAGCAGGAAAAATATTTTACAAATTTAGAGGAAGAACATTTAAAATCAGAGTCATGGATAAAAAGAAAAAAAAGAGAGAAATGAAGTCATTTTGAGGCGTTTTGGAAGCAAAGATAACAATTTAAACCAAACTAACCAATGCAATGACATTTAGCCTTAATATTAAACTATTTTCTACATTAGTCATTATTGTTTTTATCCCAGAGCCGTTAGAACAGAACTCAACATGTCCACACACTTCTGTCCATAGAGTGGACTTCTTCGTCTTGACCCGGTCTGGAGGTTGAGCAGATCCTGGACCCGGGTGAGTCCGGGTCCTGCTGGATTCCCCGTTCAGCTCCAGACTGGTCACGTTTGACTGCACAGACCCTGTCACATTAGATCCACGTTCACTGGTGAAATGTTCAGAGCACAGACGCCTCCATTTAACAATCGTCGCGTCTCAAAAACACAAGCGATGTGACAATCCATGACACATGATGTGGAGTCTTTATGTCAAAGAGTGGTTTCACACGTGGTCACAGGAGCGGTTCTATTATTGATGCCGTCGTCGTTGATTTGTTCTGGCTTTGACGGTCGTGGTTGGCAAACGGCTGCATTATTAACCGCAGGATCGACAATCCCACGGTATTGTTCTGTTACTGAGGCTGGATTTCCATTCGTCATGATGCGTTTCATAATAATTACTGACTAATCAACTGTCAGCGAATTCATCTGCGACTATTTTGATCGTACGTCTGTTGTTTTGGTGAATTTTCCATCCAAAATGACAAACTTTTCATGCTGGTGCATTCATGAATGGGCCCATTTACTCGCTCTGACGGTTTCATATCCTGTAGATGGCTCTTATTGATTCTGGCTCAGATCTCTGGAGTTTTTTCCATGTTTTATTGTCAGAGTTTGCCTTTCCCAAACAAATAACAGGACTCAAACTGGGGTACGTGGATATTTGTACTGGGCCGCTGAAAATACACAAGGCATATAAGTGGATTCATTTTCTGGACTGAAGCAGAAGAATAAGGCCTCCTTTGGAAAAATGACGTAAAAGACATCATGGGACGAGAATATCACAAAAGACGCGACAAGACATGGGAATAAAATGACATAAATGACGTCTTTTACGGTGCTTTTGGCTTAAGTCTGTATGTTTTAAGATGTAACAAGAGGAAAAAAAGGCATAAGAGATGCAACAACAATAGGCGAAAGACGACAAAACCGACGTTCTAGTAGTTCCTAAAACCTCTTCCAAAACTATCATCAAAATAAGATAAACATGAAGTAGATGAGAAACTTCACTTTATGCTGATTGGACGGATGTGGAAGACACTGCATATCGTCAGTAAACATAACATTAGCGTCCTAGCATAATTGCCCAAGTCAAGCACTATATGGACGAAAGTATGCGGACACGTTGAATTCAGGTGTTTATTTTCTAGCAGGGTCAGATTTTTAAAGCTCGGTTTACGTTAAGTTCGCGGCAGCCCCGTTTATGCAACAAAACTTGAATATGGAGAAAAAAAATGGCCAAAATCCTAAGGCGCACCATGTTGTGGCCACTGGGAACGTAATGTAAACGTAGCTTAAGGTAGCCTACAGATCATTACTTTAGCCCACTAACTAGTTAGACACTAACGTCATAATTCTGCCTGTGATGTTTGGCCGAGTGGAGGAGGAAACACACCAGGAGGCTGGAATGATCTTCACCATGGTAAAATGTATTTACAGTGAGAGTCCAGGGTACATGCCATTAGAGCTGTGTTAAGGAAAAAAAAAACAAACAGGAAAAAAAACCAAAACTAACTATTGGAAAGCAGCTCAACATGAGATATGGAAACTCAGAAATCAGAACTCAGGCAGCCAGTGTCTCCAGCCTGCTCCACTCAAGCAGACCAGACTTCTGTCCCCTGGAACATCTACATCAGGCCTTATATACCCGTTG
>JAPQRP010000012.1:22852490-22865120 GCA_037367295.1 Apogon hyalosoma | reverse complement strand
AATAAGGTACATCACCCCCCCATCTTTGGTGGTAACATTTGCCTCGTGCCCCCCACCCACCCACCGTGGTCTTTTTTATCACCGTGTCTTATTGTTTTATGCACATTCATGGTATTTGACTAAACCGCTGCTATCTTATAATTTAATCACCCTTTGGTCTTCTTCATGTTGTTGTAAAGTGCTACATAAATAAACTTTGACTGATGGACTGACTGACTGACTGACCACCAAGAGCTTGGTTTCATTGGACAGTTTTCAATCCAAATGCGCCACAAATTTTAACCCAATTTCCCAAACATCTCCGTTACCGTTACGTAGAATTCAGAGGTGGTTCTTTAGTATCATCGTGGCTTCAAACTTTGCTAGTTAGACGTTGTATTTGTTGATGTTGGAGCCGTTTGAAGCCGTTTTGGGGTTGTGGATCCTGAACTGAACCACTGATCTGGATCATATAATGACGTTCCCATGGTTCATCAAAGTTTTAGAGTGAATTTCAACATTAGCTGCCGCGCTTGAAAACCCTTGGTCTTCAGTTAATGGTCAGTTTTTGCAAATATGGACGGACAGACGGACGATGAACTGATGACAATACCCTGAGGCGAGGGCCGAAGGTAATTATGGAGGTTCTTCCAACATGGTGATATTTCACGGAGGTTTACCATCAAATACTGTTATTTCTGTTTGTTTCTCATTTTAATTCAGAGAACATTACAGTGTTGCCAATGATCCACACATGCACATGGAATTTTTCACTCAATCTGTTTCCATTCACATTTTTTTTCCATCTACACAACAGCTTTTGCACCTCTCAGAGCTGTTAAAAGTATTATATTTCTTGACTTTTTTCCATTTGGGTGTTTTTTTTTTTTTTTGGACACAAACTGAAAATCCGAGCAAAAACAAATGGATGGAAGAACACCTTTTGACAGACACTGCACTTTTTTTTCCCCCTCACACATCTCCAAAAACCCTATTTCAATCTCTGGAGTCTTTCTTATCTTTGCACTTCAGGTCAAGAGAAAAGCTACTATTTTGCTTTTGGTTGTGCTGAGAACCACTTTTCTATGGTCTGAACCCATATATTTTTGCTTCAAAATGAGCTGCATGCACTGGATCTCCACGCGTTCTGTCGGGAAAATGTGCAGAAATGTAAATATTAAAGACGGAGAATGTTGAAATCCAAGTCATAGCCTACTTTTATTTTTAATGCGCAAACTTTCACGTCATTACTACACAAAGTAATGATCAGCATCAGCTGCCAATCTGGATTTTTTATTTTTTTTAAACATCCTGCCCCCTCAAATTAAAGTTTATGAAGGTAGGGGAAGTTAGAGGAAAAAGTAAAGCATCTCTAAGTTTCACTTTCACTTTACGGTCCTATAGTGATACACGAGTCCAGGTTTTTTCAACCTACAGGGCTTTTGTGGAATTATTTGACCCGACCCAGCCCGTAAGTAAACTGACATTCTTTTGATCCGCCCAAACTTGACCCACGCATCACTAATGTACGGCGCTGAACGCACCCCCATATAACCCCTGGACGGACCTGTCCATAGACACGCTACAGCAGTGGCAAACATACGGCCCACGGGCCAAATCTGGCCTGTCAAAGGTTCTAATTTGTCCACAGTATGAATTTGGAAAGTGCAAAAATTAAACTAAAGTTATTAAGAGTCAACGGTGTCATAGTCGCTTTAGCTCAGGTTCCACATTCAGCCCAACTGTGATCGACAGTAAAACAATAGTAGAATAACCTATGAATAATGACTTCAAATTTAAATCTAAATTTCACTGTAAAAAGTCAGTATTGGATCGGTATCGGCAAAACTAACCCTAACAAAATCAGATCAGATCCAAAAAAAATCCAGATTGTGACATCACTAGACAGAAGCAGGCTGGGAGAGCTAGTCCCGCCTCCAGAGCAGCCCATAATGCCTCTGTCTTCTCATTATCCCACAGGGTATGACACAACAGCCTTCAAACCCCTGGCTCACCAGTGCAGTAAAATCAACTCAGTGCTATTTGTATTGCCTGCCACTTGTCGTTCTCTCAGTCTCATTTACTCGCCTCACTGTTTTTTTCCTAACAACAAGCACAAAACATTGTCACTGGACCATCACTGACTCGGCTCAAATGACTTCTGAAATTGCTTTGTTTCCCCTCCCGTGCACACACATGTCGCAGATGTTGTTTGGGTGAGTGTGGCCGGGTGCCAGACTCAGGCGTGTCGTGCCATTAGCGGTTGAGCTGACTGTGCGAGCTTCGGCCTTTCCTTCCATTATTCATTTTTTTGTCGGAGGGTGCAGAGTAATGCAGGCGGAGATGTTACAGGGGCTGATGTAATGTCCTGTTATGAAGCCGGACAGAGCTGGATCTGATGTAGTGATGGGTCATATTTGGTTATTTGACTGAATTTCATTAAATAGTCAGACAGATACTTGCATTGTGCGTGTTTGTATATTACTCTGGTCATTATCTGGATGAAACTAGGGCTGCAGCTATTGATTCTTTTTGAAGTCGAATATTCTACCGAATATTTCAGCGATTAATCGAGTAATCGGATTTCATCATCAAGCTGTCATCATCCAAGAACCTTATGCAGTTGGACTACACCTACATGTCAAATCACCTTACATCACTTCAATCACTGTTTCACTTAAATCACTGTGCCCTGAAATGTGTAAATGTGTAAATACTGAACATTGACAACACATGTTTACCCCGCCCACTGAAAGGGAGGCGAGGGGATTGTTTTTGGTTCGTTTTTTCATCTGTTTGTTTGTTTGTTTGTCAGCAACTTTACACAAAAACTACTGGACCAATTTCCATGAAATTTTCAGGAAAGGTGCGAGGTGCTCCAGAATAGAGTCCACTGAATTTTGGTGAATATAGGTCAAAGGTCAAGGTCAAGGTCACCACCTCACACCAAGAAGTCAGTAACTTCTGGGTCATTTAATTTATGCGTATAATGGAAAGAATGAAAAACAACTGTTTTTTTTTTTGTACATGAATAATGAAATAACGAGTAATTTTTGTCGTTTTCCGATTGTGGATTCTCAACTGAATATGAAAAGTACAACTAATGCACGGATCGTGGAACAAAGGTGCTAAATGCTATGCTACCACGCTGCCGATGTTAGATGGAATAAAAAGAACATGTAGGAAAACCCCTCCTTGTTCTTTCACTCCCCAATCATCACATTTTGCAGCTTTGCCCTGAGCCTTTGGCGCCTCGGTGCACCGCCATAGTGTCAATTTATGATGTGCAAGGTACCAGACAGAATTGAGTGTTGAATGTTGTAAAATGACGACATGGATCAGGTCATTAAGTAGCAAAGACCTTAACAGGAGGAGGCTGTGGTGGTGATGGTGGAGAACCATTTCATGCTGTTTAATTTTGTCATTTTCTTTTTATCCAGCCCTCCCTCAACCCTTTTTCTAACCATGACCAAAGAAATACACTTGTGATGGTGTTTTTAGTTCAGTGTTTGAACATCAACCAGAAATAGATCAAGTCATAAAGTTACTGGAGTATTAACTTAGTGAAGGTGGTTGTGTTTGTTCTGAATTCAGAGGAAAAAGGGGTTATTTAACCATGTGACTGAGCAGAGGCCAAATGGGTCATGAACTTGTTATTTAACACCGAAACATTGAAGTTTTTTGCTTAAACTGAACCAAACTGTACCCACTGCCTTATCTGAACGTCTGTCGAACCACCCCAAATGTCAAAAAAAACCAAACAGTTCCAATGTCCCTGTACGTCAGCGTCATGTTCTATGAGAATCAATCCCCAGTCAAATGTGTGAGGTTCTCAGGTTCTGTTCTGCATTCCAGTCCTGTGGTCTGGATGCAGATCAATCTAACAACAGAAGTGGGCGGGGCTTTCACTGGAGGAGAACTCAACTAATTCAATCACAGTCCATATATGACTTCTATCAGTGATCAATAGGAACTAGACTGATATCTGGAACCATTTACATGTTATAAACCATCAAATATGGACCATTAGAAGGAAAGGGACATTTTGATCTATCAAAAACTCGTCAAAAAAATTAAATAATCAAAATTTCTCAAAACAAACAATCTTTATCGATATTGTCCAAAGGAAGATACATATAAAATTTGTAATGAATCCAACCAGTAGTTTTTGGAGAAGAAGATTGTTAAGATTATTAAGGTCACTGAAGGTCAAAGGTCATGGACCCAAATCCAAGTCCATATATGACTTCCTATCAGTGCTCAATAGTAACTTTATCTGTAACCATTTACATGTTACAAACCAAAATATGGACCAAAATGCACATTTTTCAAGGTGGGTTAGCAGATGTTTTCCTGGAGCATTTTTCACTATATTGCTTAAAATCCCCTTCACACCCTGATTGCGACCAATTAATTAAATGCTCTAACGCAAAAATAAAAAATGCTAATCACCTGTGGAACGGACAGGACTGAAAAAACACCATCCAACCATTTTAACCGACCCATCCAAATGATCGAATGGTGACGTGTCTATCAAACTCAGATGCCATTCGTCCCTCCCCCCTGGGCTTTGCGTAGTTTCAAAATGTAGCTTGGTCGAACTGTTTTTCCAGGCTCTCCTTCCCTACCTTTAATATATATCAAAAACTCATCAAAGAATGTGTTAAATTCAATGATCTAAATTTCTCAAAACTGTGCACAAACTTTGTAGACATTGTTCAAAGGAAGATTCTAGGATCAAGGTAGAATATATCACGATAAATCATAATACGGTTAACAATTTATTTTTTTTTTATTTATTCATTTCCTGGAAGAACTGAATTACACCAGAAATACGCACAAATACTAAACACATCTTTATTTGATCAGAGCAGGATCTAATGCTTTATCACAACATTTTCCTCTGTAAAAACTTAAAAAACGTTTAACATCATAACATTATTTTTGTACAGTTCCAACAAAGGAACTAACATCTGCCTCTCAGACACAAAAAAGTGCTTTTAGGACGCTTCAATTAACCATTATTTAATAAGACAGCGTTAAATAATAGTAAATCAAATATAAACAAAAGAGAACAACAAAAACCAACAATGAACCTCCACCATATCAGCATTTGAATAAATACCTACAAATATCGATACGTTACTTTTAAATATCGATACAGTATTGTGAAATGAAATATCGCAATATACTGCAGAACTGATATTTTCTTACACCCCTATACATATAGGAATTTGAAATCGATGGCCAAAGACCAGTTCAGGACAGCAGTACACGCCACCCTCCCGCTATGTCTGACTGTCGCTTTATTTTGGTCAAATGCAGTGAACGGATTCATTTCCAGAGTGAAATGAAAGTGCGTTTCCAGGTGCAGTTAAGTGTCTGTTGTCGTGTCTTTGGCCAAGTTGCTCTGAGGTCAACTCCAGATTAACTAACGTGATGTATCCCCGCTGCCACCGTACATTACCGCTCGCATTGTTCTCCGGGTCGACTCACAAGGCAGCCATTGCTTTCAATTACACCCTCAACTCTTCTTTTTAATTAAACGTACAGGCAGATTAATTACAAGACGACTTAAATGATGAAAAAATTAGAGGTGTCCTGAAACATTGTGTTTAGCGTGGATGCGCCGGCCCCCGCATACGCCGACACCCCCCCCTCCCCCCCTCCCCAAAAGGCCCGAAGCCACGACGCCTGCTGTTCAATAACCAATCAGCAACGGGAGGCGTGCGAACGAGGCGAGCGGCGCGGGGCAGTTTGTTTCTGTTTGCCAGACAGGTTCGATTCTTTGAGAGACACGGCCCACAAAACCAGACACCCAGGGCTGGAGGCTGGTAAAAACTAATTATGGTGGTGTTAAAAGGCAAGCTCAATGAGGCGCAGAAAAGACAGCAGATTCTCACCACCTCTTGACTCCAGCACAGCAGCGTGTGTGGTTGGGTGGAAACACCAGGAGTCGGAGAGTCTTACTCACAGATAGGTTACTGTACATCCTGACCAGGTTCCAGTCTGCGGTCCAATCGGTAGGACTCGTAAACGTTTCACAGCCGTTTCCCAAGACGAACCCGTACAATAATGTAGGCTACGGAAGGTAAAAGTGAGGGTTATTTTTAGCTCACTGGCCCATTTAACATTTTATACGTTTCTTCCTTTGGACAATGTCTACCAAGTTTGTTCACAGTTTAGAAAAATAGAGATTTTTGATACATTTTTGAAATATTAAAAATGTGCTTTTCCTTCTACTGGTCCATATTTTGATGGTTTATAACATGTAAATGGTTACAGATATTAATATAGTTGCTATTTAGCAATGACAGGAAGCCATATATGGACGTTCATTTGGATCCATGACCTTTGACCTCGAGTGACCTTGAAGGGTCAAACTCAAGGACGCCACTGTCTGTATTTCAACAATGTTCTTTTCTGAAACTACTGGTCAGATTAATTTCATTTTTTTTTTTAATGTATCTTCCTTGGTACAATCAATCAATCAATCAATCAATCAATCAAATGTTATTTATATAGCTCCAAATCACAGCAAAAGTTATGTCATGACACTTAACATATAGAGCTGGTTGAAACCAGACTCTCAAGCCAATTTACAGAAACCCAACAGATGTCTACAATTTGTTTTAATATTAAAAGTGTGTCTCTACTTATAATGGACCATATTTTGATGACTTATTATATTTTTATTATGATGGCCATATTATACTAATATATGTTATATTATTCAATAGATAAGAGTCTTTACTTGACCCTTATGATTAAGCATTTTAACGCTATGGGATGGCAGTGGGAGTGAATATATGAAGTTCACAGGGTAGATTTTATATATTTCCATGTATGTCTGAGTGTAGATCTATGTATGTAGGTCTGGGTGTATGGATATATGTGCAAATGTACAGTAGAGGGGAAAAAAGTTTGAAGACACCCTTAAATTTTACACAGTCTCAAATAATATCATGAATTTTTGGCAGAAAAGTCCTTTTTTAGTTTCCAAAGATGTGACTGCATCAGACAGACACAAACAAATGCAAATGATTTTTTGTTTAATGTTAATAAAAAAAACCAAAACTAAATTGTTGAGTTTTTCCTATTATTTACTGAAACATCCAGCTTTGACCTGGATGGAACTGAGCATGTGCAGAAAGAGCATGTGGGTTTAATGGAATAGTTGGCATCATTCGTTGACTTTCTTCTTAATCTATTATAAATGTATGTCGCAAACAATTTTTTTCACCACAATATATACCTGTGTATATTTCTACACATACACTCACAATTAGTACTATTATTATTTTCTCTATTTTCACTTGCAAACATGGTCTTTGTTTTTTCCCTGCTCTTTTTCTACTCCCACATGCTTGAAATAAACTCCCAATCTAATCAATCAGTGCAGGTAAAATGGAAGCACATGAAGTAAAGACCGATTCAGTATTGTGAAATACACATGTCCGTGTTTTAACTGCTTAATAAATGTAGTTTTCAGTCTAAATCTCTCATCGGGGTTTTCTACATGAGCCTCCCACATCTACGTCTTCTACCCCTGATACATTTACACCTGCACCTCTGATCGACTTCCATTGATTTCCGTTCAGAATAACCTAAAATACCAGCGCCGCAGCGTCAGGGCGAGTTCATGTCCGACTCTCAGATGTCTGCTCGAGTCGACAGATATCCATCACGGAGCGGCGCTATATCAGGACGACACCAGAGGGCCTTTAAAACTGGAGAACAACGGATATATGGGTATCAAATGAAGGCATTAGGGAGCGTCTGAGTGACACAAACATGTTATGAGAGATGAACAACATCTGGTGCAATGGATCTTATCCCCTGGTCTGGTCATTACTTTGCGTTCTGATGCAGAGCCGCTGTATTCGCCGTACTTGACGTGCTAATCTTAGCTTTAATTCCCATGCATCCCTCTGGCTTAATGGACTTTTTTTTTTTTTTTTTGGTTAAGAGTATTAACATTTTTACTTTCCCCACTTTTTTCCTGGTTTAGACGCTAACAGTGCCTCGGTTTGTTGACACAGCGCACGGTTGTTTTTGTCGATTTAAGTGGCATCACAAGGGACTTCTGGAGAAAATGGTGAAATTAAATTGTAAAAAAGCTAAAAAAACTGTGGGATTAAGACGGTGTAACTGCGCTTTCTTTCCTCTCGTGCTACAATGCAAATAACGAACGCCTGGGCGATCGGGGTGTTTGTTATTCCGCGGGATGTCTCTGGGATTTATAAAGTGCATTATTTGACTCCCTTTCATGGAATGCCAGGAAGAAAAGGCGAGGAGCGACGCGAAGAGGTTAGGGAGGTGGTCGAGAGTGGCTTCGACAAAATGAGTGCGGCCCCTGAACTAAACCCCGGGGATTGAAAGTGGATTGAATGCATCTCAGCGTATATAGACAGCCTTTGGCACTGCGGGGACAGCGATAGGGAAAAGCCGACTAGAAAAGTGTGTGTGTGGGGGGGGGGTTTGTGTGAAAGAAAGAAGAAGTGCTGGGGAGAAGAGAAAATGAGCAGTGGGGTGTTACTGGATGACCAGTGGAGCTTCTCAAAACCCCCTCCTCTCCTATTATACCATTACAGAGGCCAGGGGTCCTTGGTTCAACCAGTCGGAGAACGTTCTGGTACGACGCCAAGCCTCCAAGTACCGACACCCCCCACACACACACACAAAAAAACCCCACCCCCACCACCACTACCCTCCAGCCTCCTCATCCTTCATCACTACACCAGGAAATACACCCAATTGGAAGGGCCAGACTAATTCCTGGATGACAGGAGCAAAGGGGCACCGGGTTGCACGGGGTTAAAATGCCTTAATCTTTTTATCCTGCGCTAGAAAAGGACTATTCACAGATTTGATACACTCGCTCTAAATCTTTAAGTGGCATGCGAGGCCAAGGCTGAGGGGAATTCCGCACAAACAGATGAATCCTGGCAGCCGGCCCGGGATGGCGGAGTTATAAAACATCAAATATATGGTGTTAGGATTATAATACGCATCACAACACTCTCCCCGTACACTGATATTGTCAAAATGTTGTCATGTTTTGTGATTAATTGGTGAAAGTGCTGTTCGGTGATGAAAGCTCTGTCAGCACAGCTTATAATGTTATGTGGAAATAAATCTACTTTTATCACTCAGACAGTTTTTACCTCCTCCTCCTCCCGGAACTATCTACTGTATATTCCTTTCTGGATTCTGTTCTTCCTCCTCAGCATCCCCAGCTCCCTAATGAGGCGTGATCACTGTGTTAAACTGCTAATTAAAATCAGATATTAAAGCCTACTACCCATAATCCCTCTTGGCTTGTGCTACAAACACCGGGCTGGCTGTCACCTGGTATTACGCGCCGACAGATCCCAGGAAGCCGAGCGACAAGTAGTTCGCCTCACCTTCACGGAGCAGTCAGTGCATCAATCACTGACTAATCTTTAAACGCGGTAATATGGGCCATCAGTCGACGGCGGAGGCTTTGATTTCCTGACCTCGACCCCGTGTTGTCGTTGTATGTTTATGCAAATCACCCGTGCATCTAATGTCTGGGCTTCACTCACAGTTTTCCCGTAAATTTGTTCTAAAATGCGTACGATTTAGGTGGATTTAGGGAAGGGCTGTCAAACTCATTTCAGTTCAGGTTCCACATTCATCCCAATATGATTCCATTAAAGACCAGTAACATAATAACAGAATATTCAACTAATAATGCCAGTTCCGATAATTTTCTTTATGGCTACGTTCAGATGCAGGCCAATTTGATTTTTTTGCCCACATGTGACCTGTATCCGACCTGTTAAAGACAGTTTGAACAGCAAATATCACATTTTTGTGGTCCTAAATCTGATACATATCTGATATTTTCCAATGTGACTTCACTCTGAACGGCCAGGTCGCATTTATCCGACCTTTACATCACTGGAATGCGACAAACGTCACAATTATTGATAACAAGTGGTGCCAGGCACAACAAACCCCGCCCCTCACACGTACTGTAGCTTATTTTGGCATCGATCCACCTGATGCCACCATGTGTTTACGTGCACTGATGTCAGCACAGACACAGACAGTACAGACACATTTCGCCCATTATAAGTAAACAGGAAGAAAATATTTTAAAACTTTATAGAAAAATTTGAACTTTGACCTACTTTTCCCAAAATGTAAACGCATCTATTCTGGGTCACTGGCAATCTACAAACCAAATTTGGTGTGAATTCAACCAATAGTTTTGCTGCTAGAGTGTAAACAAACAAACCAAACCAAAAACAATAGCCCTTGCCTCACCTTTGGGGGGGGCGGGGCAATAACACTTTAACACTATATCAGAAACAGAGGAAAATGCAGAAAAACTGACTTTCAGGAAAACAGACCAATAACTGAACATAAACCAAACCTCTCCGTACACCGTCAACAGTCGCTTTTCCATTGACCCTAAAATTGTGCGAATATAACTTGCACACAAAAGTTTACCTAATGGAAAAATGACAATTTCACCAAAACTCTTTTTTTGATTAAAATTTGTAATTGGTATATCAAGCAAAACTGCAATAGAAAGACCTTTTTCTGCAACTCGAGTCACGCGAATAAAAAAGAAAGGATGTTGACGGACGTTCTAACAAGCGAAGAAGAGAAGAAGAGTGACATCTAATTTTGAAATTTTATGTTCTTATCCTGGTTTTTATCCCAGACTATCTTGAGGTTTTTATTGTACCTTGTTTTTATTTATTTGATCTTATTTTATGATATTTTTATTATTTATTTATTTTATCCTTATATTTATCCATGCTGCTATATTGATGAATGGTGGAACACTAAGCACTTTTTGTCTTGACACTTGATTAAGTACCTGCCGAACAGGTTCATTGTGTGTTTTGTCGTAATGCCAAATGCAAATACTCTGTCTGCGAAACAAATCTACCCACGGGTATAAATAAAATAACCTTGAACCTTGAGTTTTATAAGAAACATGTCGCGGCATGTGTGGACACACCAGGAAACCCAATCACGTTTTAATTTAGTAGGAGATAGAGGGATAATATATAATGATAATAATAATGACTGTATCTGTAAATCAACCACATATTTACGTTCGTCTCCATGTTTATGGGATGACTTCTCATGTCATCTCCTGATAATAAATAAACAAATCATTGTATTTGTGATTTAATGGAAAAACCGACATTACGCACTTCTGTTTTTTGGACATTTAGTAAAGATCGGTAAAGTTTTGCTCATATGTCTGATGGAAAAGCAACTATTGATTCAACTCCATGGGTTTTACTGGTGAATCAATGTTGCAGAAGATGACGGTGTTTCCATGGTAACTATAGAGCCTCTAAATGTCCAAACGACCATTAAACTGTGTTTTTACACCAATTATTTACATGTATTGATAGAACTACCGCCCCAAAAGCTACTAAACATTTTTAGATCAGTAGATGCTTTTGGTTGCTGGTGACTCGTTCAGGGTGAAATAAACAAAATAAACAGAATCTGAATTAACGTCCAAGTATCGACACACGTAAAATATATGAAATTACCTGACTTTACTTCTCCAGCTTCACTATAATGTGAATAAAGAACATCCAGCTGTTTGTTTTTCTGCAGGATGTCTCTGGGTTAATAAAGTTCACTATTCGTGCACCTTCCTAAACTAGTGCGACGTGCGGTAGAAGGCGTGGAGGCGTCCGGGGGCTGGGGAGGTGTTGGATCTTGTTGAATCGTCTTTTCCTAATCGTAACCAAAGCACCCCTCCTGCCTAAACCTAAAAACCTACGGGAGTCAGACTGCTGAATCCAGTCCCCGGATTGTGTTTATCTGCCTTAGTAACATATCTGTGGTTTGCAGAACCGTGCACTGGCAACATTTTCTCGTGGCGACCGGATTGGTGACCCAGTTGCAGTCGAATGCGAGGCGCGAGCATCTGCATAAGCAAACAGATTAGTGCAAACATGTTAAAGACATATGGGGTCTGTCAGCAATGTACATATTTGAGCAGAGGGGTTGTAATTTGAGCAAAACGAGAGCGACACATCAGCCCCGGCGCTGATTCCTACGAGTCTGTGAGGGATGTGGCTTTCAGCGCACAGCTGCCGGGCCATTATGGAGCACACGCTAATGATCAGATGCAAAATTGATGAGTCATTGATCTTTGGATTTCAGATTATGAGACATGGCCTTAATTCACATGCATTGTGCATTGACAGAAGATTATAAAGCACTATTTTTTTCACCCAGCCTGTTATGTTTTAATCTTAATTTTAACGTATTTCCTCATGTAGTGCGCGCCGCTCCTTTGTTTAATTCAACTGCAGAAGGTACCAGGCCTTTATTAGAATGTGATTTGTGTCAGAGTCAGGCCTTTATTTCCAATTTCCCCTCTTTAATGAGTAGAAATGGTCATATTTAGCATAAAAAAATCCGTGTATCATTCATTTTTTTCATATTCAATTGAGAATCCACAATTGGAAAATGAAAAAATGACTTATTTCGTTCTTCACATAAAAATCAAAAACCAAAAAACAGGTTGTTTTTCATTCTTTCGATTGTTCGCACAAATTAAAAATGTGAACTAATCCAATGTTCCAAATATGTGGTTCCATGTTGACATTTCTGATCTGATCTGCTCTGACCCTGCAG
>JAPQRP010000012.1:22735481-22753161 GCA_037367295.1 Apogon hyalosoma | reverse complement strand
GTAAAATAGAGGGTTTAAGGTAAACACTGAATACATTTGAGGAGGAAAATGTCAGAGGAACTTCACTGTGGACAACTGTGGAATTATGGGAAAAACAGATGTTCATTTTGTGTCCATCTGTGACGCAGTAGTTTTAGATATTTTTCATTTAAAACATTTAAACTAACTGTTGTCCTTTGAGTCTGTTTCAGATGCATTTAGACCTTTACAGTTCTGTGGAAGATTTGTCTGAACTGGTCTGGTTCGACAGCTTTGGATCAAACACTAGTGGGCGGGGCCATCTGTGACCTTTGACCTCACCCAGATGAAAATGGCCTGGGTCGGATTTCAAAACCTCGTGTTTGTGCTGTTCAAACTGTAACGGATCGGATTTAGGTCACGTGTGTGAAAACATCGGATCGGGCCACGTTTGCCTGCGGTCTGAACGTAGCCTCATTCCGGACGCTCGTTCACCAGCGTGGATGCAGCCTCATCAGCGAGCAGGATTTTAATGGGGCTTCGAGGAGCCGAGCCTAATAATTAGTCAGTAGTCTGCTTTAAAAAATGTTGAGGTAAACAGGGTTTAATTAGGAAGCACAGAGCCATCTGGGACAGATGTGGTGCAGGAGGGATCACACTGTGAGTGTTTTTGTCACAGTAAGAAAAAAATACAGTGTGGTTTTTCCAGAAAGACAAAAATAACCGACTTCCTCCGATGACTTCACATATAAGATACACAAGACGTGTCTGGAGTTGCATGAGTGGTGTTACTTTAGGAGCTTAGGTTAAATATAGGTATGTGGAGGACAGGACGGACGGGATCCCGTCATGGGAATGAGTGGTTCCTCCAAACCTGGAGAACGTTCGCCCGGCGGCGACGTCTGCAGCCCAGCATGGAACGCAGATTTGGAAGAAACGCAACGCAACGTCGTTTGGCGTTTGTCAGGAAGGAAAAACAACCAAATGTGATCGCACACCAAGTCCTGCTGTTCTTTAATAAATGAAAACTGACCGTCGGCACGAGTCCGACCCAGCATACGTCGCAACAGAGGCGACCCCGTTAGCAAACAGCGCAAACAGCCAAGAAACACGTAGATGTTTAGGCAGAAGTAGAACGCAAACTACAGGTTTATGATAAAAGTGCTGTGGTGGTGTTAGCAACTGTGGGCCCTACACAAAAGTCAGTGGGAGGGGGGGCAATAGTTCTACATGTGGGGTCCAAAACTAACGTAACTAACGCTGAAGTGAAGTAAAAGTGAAACCTAACATACTTTCTACGTCCGACTCCCGGCTTCTATTCCTCTATTAAACAGCGGATCTTACACCACATTTTCACATCCTCTAACCTGTATCCACTGGACCCCCCCGCAAATACTGGGCCCCATGAATTTATCACGTTTGCCCGCCTTTACGGTGCCCCAGTATACATATACCATAGGTAAAAAAAAAATCTTAATATGAAGACTTCTACTTAAAATAAGAAGTTTAGCATTCTTAATCCTTCGATAATATATATTTATTTTAAGAAAACTTGATAAGTGCAATTTTCTTACTGCACTGGCAAATAATTTTACTTGAAATAAGACATTTTAACCCAATAATGAGTTTAATTTTCATGCCCCAGAAGTGTAAACTAATACAAATAAGAAAATAGTTCGCTAAATGTAATGTTGAATCTTATCAAAACAGTTAAAGCTAAATGTTGAAAACTGTTAAACCATAGAATCCAAAGCGTGAGATGCCATGAATTAAACAGTAGTTAATGTATAATTTGTTGTCCAGAGGTCAAATCCCATGCTTAAAAGGATTAAACTGAATTATTCAAAGTGAAAGTTAAAAATAGCTAATGTACCAACATGCACTAGCTCAAAGTAGGCTAATAGATAAATGCTAAACAGCAATAAACTAACACTGTTTTAAGTATAAGGAACATAAATAATAAAGTAGTTAAAAAGGGTAATTTACATTTTTGTTGAGCAAACTGAAGTAACACCTAAATGTTAAAAGGCTGATGTAATGTTGAACTAATTTCTTTAGACTGTTACGTATAGCTAGCTTAACATGTCTATGTGATAAATGTTAAACAGCTCATACACTATTAAAACATGAATTACAGATCAGATAAAAACGTCCGCTTCATTTTTGTGGAGCCAGCTAAAGTACAAAATTAGCAAAGAGTTAAACTAAATCCTTTCAAAAGTGTAGGTTAATATAAATAACAAAATAATTGGCTAAATGTAGTGTTACATATAATGAGCTAAAAGTAGCTAATCGATTCATGCTAAATGCAGTTTAGTTAATAGATAGTTCACAGTATAAGCTAACGTAAATGAGAAAATAGTCAAATACAGGCCCTGATGTATAGTTTATAAATATTTTTGATTAAGTGAGCTAAAGTTACAGATACTTAAGGGGTAAACTGGTGGATTATTCTGTCTGAGCGAGCATAAACAACAAAAATAGTAGGATAAATGTAATGTCTTATGTGGCTAGTTTAGTTTTTTAGTTTTTTTTTTTTTGCTTTATTTCAGACAAACATAACACAAAACAGGGAAAAAACAAAACAAGACACAAATTTAAAAAAAAATAGAAGTCAGTGTAAGACTTTAAGTAAATGAACATGTGGTAAACTGTAAAAACAGCTCATATGACTATAGTTGGCTTTAATAATAGCTGATTTGTGTTGGAAACATGGAGACAATAGTCAGTCTTACATAATTGTTAGTGTTAGAATGTTTCATTTACTGTCCATATGAGCAGGAATTACCCTGTCAATAAAGACTTGAGCTTATTTAAAAAAACACACACACAAAGGTTGGGAACGCTATTAAAGAGTGTGTCATTGTTGTGAGTGTTGGAGTGTAACAGTAAACAGCTTATGTCCACAGGCCTGCAGGGTGGGTTCCCAACAGCACAAGAAAAGCCACTGACAGGTATCTGAAGAATGTCTTCCTGACTTCCCGCTAAGTGGCAGCTCCTCTACTTAAACCTGCTGATGGGAGCGCAGGACTCCACCTCGGCTTAAGTTGCCACTAAACCACATGAAACTGAGCTGAGACGGGCAGTGGCTGAACCAGGATCAACAGCTAACAATGTGGCAGTCAATGCACCATTTTAGGAAAGTAACAAAAGCAAACACACCTAAGGCGGGCTTTATGGATCCTAAGCCTTAAATAACCACGTCGGCTAAGCTGGAAGAACAGAGGAGGAGGAGGGGGAGGAGGGGGGAGGAGGAGGGGAGTGTGAGAATGAGAAGGAGGGTTTGATGGTGAGAGGATGGAGTGTTAAAACAGAGATGATGAGAAAAGGCGAGCGTTTGAGGGGCAGGCGATGAGGATGACAGCGAGAGAAAGAGCGAGAACGGGAAAAAAAATCACGCATTCTTGACAGTAGCAACACGGCAGGATCACACAGCTATTTTTCATTCACACTCCTCTGCATTCGCACATGATTCCAAAGGTACCCGAGCCCAGAGGAAGCCTTCCAGCAAACACTGTTCGCCAATTTTTCAAAGCTGTCACTCCCTCTCGGTGTATCAGCCCGTGCTGCACAAAGGCCCTCCTCCTAGCGCTGTCGCTATTGTTGTTGTCATTGTGCGCTTGCGAAGTAAACACGTGAGGCGTCGTCGTCCATTTCCCCCCCGACAATGCATCACTCTCAGGTCACAGTGGAAGGCGACTGGTATAAATAAGCAGCTATGGCTGGAGTCGTACATTAGACCCAGACGTGGAAACTGCACACGTCGCCTTGACGCTTCGACAGCAGCAGCTCCGAGCGGCGGCCGCTTTGTCATACACGCATTTTTCTTCTTCTGTCTTTCTTCATCTCGGCGTTTTTTTCCTCCCTATGGATGCTAATAAAAACAGCCAAGACGAAGACGGCGGGGAGTTAAAGCGGCGACGGTTTCACAGGCCGTAAGGTGACCGGAAACGGTGCGGGAGGTTATCTGCACCGACCGAGACGGAAACAGGGAGGTTTAGAAGAGGTTTACGGCGAGTCCGGAACTGAGGTTTACTCCGAGTCTGCGGAAAACAACGGGTTCAATGACAAAACGCTCCACAGTCGACGTTCCACAGTTTCTAGTCTGATATGAGGACGGTGCCGTTGTTTTATCTGAGGAGCAGTGTCAGACTCGTAGACCGCCCTTTGCCGTCCTAGAGCATCAGGCTACGGCAGGTGGTCAAGCTAACGTGATTCCAGAGGGCGAAGTGCGAGCGTAGGCGACTCCCTGGGACGACGTGCGTGACATGCAGACGCACATATGCCCGCGTGTGCGTCAGTGACACCTTTTTCCCTTCGTCGCACACAGATTCACACTTTTCGGAAACACACGGGCTTCACTTCGACCTCTGGCAAAAAGGCTGCACGGACGCTGTGGCCTGTAAACAATCAAACTGGGTTTCCTCCACCAACAAGCGCCGACTGTTACACAGTTCATCAAAAAAAAAGTCAAATTACATTATGAAAGTGTTTATATCTATAAAGTTTCCTTAAAAATGTGGATACTATGAACAAGAAATGTCTTAAGAAAAGTAAGTGCAATTTTAATAATAGTATTCCTCAGTTTATCACTTACACATGTGTCTACAAATACACAAAGTATTTAATAACAGGCGTATCAGGTGCATCTATTACAACGATATGTATTTGCACTGACTTTTAACCCATAAAGACCCAAACGTCCACCGTCGACCTAAACCATCTACTGATCTAAACTGTTTAATCCCTGTTGATCCACTAATCCTATCAGTCCATGCCAATAATTGGTGTAAATACAGTTCTTCATCAGTTCATGGTCATCAGATATGACCATATTTGGACGTTCAGAGGCTCCGTAGTTACCGTGGAAACACCGTCATCTTCTCCAACATTGATTCCCCAGTCAAACCCATGGAGTTGGATCAATGACAGTGGATGGACACACTGGGTTTATGTTCAGTTATTATATAAAATGAACCAAAATGAATTTAAAAGCCTAATAATGTGGAAAATTTTGCAAAAAAATGGACTAAAAGTTGTTGGGTTTTTTATTTAAAAAAAGAAAAAGGATAAAATAAGCACCGAGAGGATCAAAAACAGCCAAAGTAATGAACGAAATGAACAAATGAAATAATAAGTCAACAAAACAATAAGTGACATGAACAAAACAAGCCAAAAAACTGGAGTAATTTAAAGTAAAAACAAAACAAAATGAAGAACTACATGTAAAAGAATAAAGAAAATTAACAACATGAACAAACATAAATAAGAGACTTTACAAAATTATAAATAATCAAGAAAATGAATAAAAAATTGAGACATTGATTCCCCAGTAAAACCCATGGAGTCGGATCGATGACAGTGGATGGACACACTGGGTTTATGTTCATTAATGAGAGACTGGACTGAAAAAGTCATGTTTTCTTCATTTTTCTGTTTCTAATATAAAAACTTTCAACTTTACTCTGAGCTTTTATGAACATCTACATGATCAGTGAATTAACTATAGGAAAATACTTGGTTTTCGCTGAAAAACTGCTAAAAACAAAGGATAATATTGTAATAAACGCTGATAAATCACTTAGAAAAGGTTAACCCTTAGGGGCCACGGTCACGACCCTGTGACGGAATCACATGACATGTCGTAGCGTCGGGGAACAAGTGCATTTGAAAGACCGGACTTGAAACACTCTCCCACTTTTAATTTGATGTTGATAGAGCAAATACAACCGGAGATATGAGGTTTGGAATCCAGAGCAAACGAACGTGAATAAAAGTATGAAAATGAGGTGGTGTGTGTGTGTGTGGGGGGGGGGTTCTGAACATATCTCTGTCATTTTTTGTCCTTTTTCAAAACGGAAAAACTGGTCAAATCTGCAGATTCTAATCCACAGACTGCATTAGCATCACAGGTAAGGGTGAGGATCAGCCCCGTTTAATGCACTTCTGATTTTCTATACCTGATATTTGGAACCAATGTTCACTTTTAAAGTCTTTGAAAAGGTTCGTTAAGCATCTTTGTGTTATTTATACAATAAATCATATGCATTTTTCAAACCAGATTTTACATTTTTTGTATGTTTTTTGGTCTTTTGTGTTGATATAGTAGGTTAAAGTATAAAATAACAGGCAGATGATATAGATGAAGTTGTGCTGGGAAAAAAAAAAAGATACCAAACATGGGTATAGTACACACTTCTTTATATAGTATATAAAGTCAAAATCAAAAGTACTGAAAAACAGCCAAAATAAGCTCAGAGCCCTAAGGGTTTTATAGAGAGAAAAATTCATTTGGAAACTGCCACCGAAGTCCCCCTGGGTCCTTATGGGTTCACTTTCCGGTGACCTCATGCGGCTCCGGTCAGGGTCAGCTGTCGGACCACGCAGCGTCCAGGTCCGACGTGCAGGAAACGGGTCCGATCCCACCGAAAACCTCCCTGTTCTCCGAGCGTCAGCGTTGAGGTGGTTGTCAGAGTCGTCTAAAATGCTAAGAGGTGCGTTCACAAACGGCTAACGCTCCGCAGGCAGTCTCCGGGGCGACTGTACGGCAACTTATAATCAGACACATTCATGTCGTCACATACGCAAAGTCGCACTTCATTAGGCGACGTCGGTGCCAAGAGTCATTAAGCTGAAGAGAGGCTCTCCAGTAAGACTTGCACACACATGTACACGACTCCAAACACACACTTCCTGCAGTTCATTCCTGTCGTTCTGCATTGGAGTGTCTCATCTGCAGGTTAACGGTTTCACGCTGCTTTACATCTCACTGGTCGTCCACTGTATTTGTGATTCCGAGGAGTTTAACTGTATTTATTCAACATTCCTCCTTTCTGATCTCTGACACAGTTTCTTTAATCTGCCTGAATGAAATCATTGGTATTCTGCCGTCACCCTCTTTATTATTCTTTATTTTTCTCTCTGCTCTTCAGACACTGGATGAAATATAGAGGATTTGTTTCATCTGTCTTTAAGATTCATGCCTATTTGATAGTGTGGAATGTCTCAAAACAGTAGATTCCTACGAGGCGCATCGCATCAATGATCGACTCGGCCTTGCACGACGTGTCTTTTACAGACTGAACGGATGTGCCACTGAAACCTTTACAGAAACCCTTTTTTTTTTTCCGAAGCCACATCGAGCCTTTTCTTCCCCGGTTTAGAAAACGTGTCACATAATGTTTTTATAAGTTTTATTAGGAGCAGATTGTCGGTGAACCGGACCGGAGTCGGCGCCGGCGTTCTGGCCTCGACTTAAAGAGCAAAGTATTGTGCAATGATGCTCTCTCGCTGTCTAATTTGATCTCATGAATCAAGAACTCAAAGTGGGGAGGGCGGTAAATTACAGGTCCCTGAGGAGCTCTGACACAGGGATGAGACGAGTCCATTGTAGTAAAGAACTGCTGCCAATTTAGTGCTCAGGGACCTCCATGTTTGAAACGCTCCCCACTTGCCCAGGTGGCTTTATCAAAAGAGTTTAGCGCAAGGCGACGCCGTTAAAATACCGTGACTTTTTGGGAGGATGTACCCTGGAGCTGCACTTTTGGCAGCGAGGCGTCTGAATTACAAGAAAGATGAGAGAGCAGAGAAATCCCTTAAAAAAAAAAAAAAACCCCCGGCATATGGCCACGGGAGAAGTTGCAGTGGGAAGGGGAGAGTGCAGCAGAGGTATATTGCCATAGTAACAATGGATAGCCCACCAAGGATTCCTGAGCAAACACAGGCATACGGTTTAAGCAGTGACTGAGGACCCTCCCCAGTACGCCGCCTTGTTCAAACAGAATCACGCTGGCACAGATAACGCTGGCATTTTAAACATAAATTACAAGGTCTCCAATTGTCATGTCATGTCCCCAATTCACTGCGAGGAGAGGCTGCCTCGGCGAAGAAAAAGCTCATTCAAAGAGCTTTAGAAGACGCAGGCACACACATGCACACACACCCCGACGTAAATCTTTCACATGTGCGGAGGAAGGGAAGCAGCTCTGTGAATGTTAAGCACATTTGTGTTTGACATCAAACGATCGGCCGCAATTGGCTTCACGGGGGGAAAAGTAATCCGGGCCTGCTCAAACATTTGCGGCGGCACCCGTGGAATCCTGATGGTGATTAAACAGAAAATAACCGTCTTCCCTCCGAGTCCGGCCGGGGGTTTTCGGCGACACACTAGTAAATGTCACCCGTGTCAGCACTTAGCTGCTTGTCAAAGTTGCTAAAAGCCCCGTCATCCTCCACGTCCGCGTGACCACTGGAGTGGAGTTCCACACCGGGTGACGGGCTTCCCTCCAGTTCCCACCGGTTCAGCCCCTTCTGCCGATTATTAATACATCACCGCGGACACATTACACAAGATTAATCTTACGTTAAGTGAAGCTTATTAAACAAAGGCTGGAATAAGTAAAATATGAAAAACCTGGCTGTGTTTAAGAGGCTTTGTTTACTATTATTCTAATCATTTTACCGCCCCCAGACGTGTCAATGTGATTGATATCCTCGCCTTTTCCCTGTTCCCAGACCTCATCAACCCAGAACCAAACAGCAACAAATGTAACAACATTCCCTATTTCCCCGCCTCTGTGGGCTAGCTCCCCCTCAAGGCACTTCTCGCCACTGAATCCACTCTGTAATTTACAATCGGCTATTGTGTCCCAAGTGCTGCATCGGACCAACTCCGAGTAAATGAACCATGTCAAAGACCGGTCTTCCAGTCTTGATTACATTCCCGCATTTTCTCTCCCAGCATAATTGCGCAAACTGAGCAAAAAGCCACAGTTCAGGACACGCTATTATTCAAGCACCTGAGTTTTCTCCCACGCCAAAATGGCCGGCGCTGTTCTTAGCCAGTGGCCAGTCTGATTGACTATTTGTAGTCGTTACCAAGAACACTGTTGCTGGGAAAAAGAGACGTATGAATAAGAGGGAGGACTTCATCTCCAGAGATGCAGTGAGAAAAAGAGTAAAAGGTGAAACCAAAGCTAGATAATAAACAGGCTATAGGGCAAGGTGCTGCAAATCAATACCTGAAACCATATTAAATGTCTGGAGCGACTCAATCCACAGCAGAATTTGTCTGACTAAAGCCAGCATTACAGTCATCACCACTTTATATTGCAGTTACCAACAGGACGAGCCCATGGGAATATGAGGAGGCGTGTCCAAAGGCAGCAGATACAGGATAATCTGAACAGTCAAGTACAACTATCACGTATCTGACAGAACCCACTCTTAAACAGGTCGTGAATAAGCAACTGAGGTACGACTGTCGGAATCAGTTTCATTGGATTTTTCACTTTTAATCAGACACAAGACTCTAGGGCTGCGAATTATAATTATTTTCTTCATTGATTAATCTTGTAGGGACATTCCTAATCAAATGTATAGTATTTCAAGCATGAAAACATGAGCAAAACAACTTAACAGGTGAGAAAGCAGAAGAAGAATTAAAGGCTGTGAACCGGAACGACAAAAGACGAGCTTTTTGACGAAGCAGTGTGTGATCATGGGAGTTTTTACCGCGATCGCTGATGAGACGAGGGACGGTGCTGGCGAGGTTTCAGAAAAAAGTCAGAATTGTTCTGTTTCCGATGTCAACGCAAAGATGATCAGTTTAATGTCGCAAAGGTGGAAATAAACCAAAAATATTAACATTTAATTTGCTGGAATCAGAGAATTTGTTTTTTCTTAAGAAATACACTTGGTTACCAGTTGTCAAATGAGTTGACGACAGGTTTAATCGTCTACACCTAACTGGTAACTGGTGGCAGCTCTGAATGTATTACATTTTTAGTCTCATTTATTCTCACTCTTCATGTTAGGACATTAGTCTTTTTTCCACTGATCTTCAAATTGTGTGAATATAACTTATGCATAAAAATTTGCCTAATGGAAAAATGACCATTTTGCCAAAACTCTCATTTTTCACTTTAAAAGTTTTTGCGCTGGCAAGAGGTGGTTTTTCGGGTGTAGCGCAAATGGTATATCAAACAAAACTGCAATGAAAGACCTTTTTCCACAACTAGAGTCACATAAATAATAATAATAATAATAAAAAAAACACATGTTGATGGATGTTACAACAAGCGAAGAAGAAGAGTTTAAAGAAACGTGTGTGTATGTGTGGACGCACCAGGAAACCACATCACTTTAGAATTTAGAAGCAGATAGAGGTGGAATATAGAAGAATAATGAATATATCTGTAGACCAACACCATATTTACGTTCATGTTTATGGAATGACTTCTCGTGTCATATCGCGATAATAAATAAACAAATCATCGCATTTGAGATTTAATGAAAAAACCCATATTATGCACTTTTTTTTTTTTACATTTAGTAAATATCGGTAAAGTTTTGCGCAGATGTCCGATAGAAAAGCCACTATTGACAGGCGACCAGTTCCATTCAATAAAACCACAGAATTCTCTAAATTCAATCATCACTGGAGACATGATGCTAGTAAACGAGCCAGCGACGCCTGTCAACTTGAGGCATTTGGATGTGAAAATGGTGCACACTCCAACTTTATGTCTTTAATAATTTACAAAAATACTGCTAATTTGCAAAACACAAAATCCAGTTAAGTATCAATCTGTTGGAATTCGTGTCCCATCTGCAGGAACGATACCGAGGCTGTGGCTTTGCTCACGTTTCATCTGAGTCCTACTGAAGTCCAGGCGAAGTGAGAAATTAGCATTTGACCAAAAAAAAAAGATGAAGAAGAAGTAAAGCCTGTGGGGACTTCATAATTCAGCTGATTTGATAGCAGCTACCTTGTGAGAGCGCTCGTAACTCCAGCTGCCCCGTGACCTTCATTCTTCAGCGGTCGGCAGGCAGACTCTTCCAGCCTCTGACAAGATTTATCAGGTCCTGGCTAATAGCCTGTTCTGTGCCAGGTAAAACCTCATCGATACGGGTCCACATGGCCCTGCCAACGCTGCGCTAATGAATATTTCAGCTTTTTTTGCACACATCTGCAGACTTTAGTGCAGTTAGTAGTCGGCGTGCAAACGTCTGGAAAGAGATACTTAGTCAATAAACACCTCGGTGAGCCAAGTTCCACCTCAGGTCATCAGGTCAGGAGCCATTTTTTAAATTATTATGTAAATGATTCAAAGCCAAAGCACAAAGGCATGGACAGATTTACAAAAAAACACAACTGATGCATGTTTATAGAAGTTGTAGTAACGAAGAGTAAAAAATAATAATAAAAAAGTAATAAAGCCTCAGTGAGCCAAGTTCTACCTCAGGTCATCAGGTCTTCAGAACATTGTACAATTACATCATTTTGACTCCGTTTAGAATTTAAGAAGGTTATGTTTATTTCTACGTCACATGTGTATATCCTCCTGAGACCCAGCAATGCATTTGTGTCCAGTTTAGGGGACGAAAGATGGACAGTTTTACTTAAAAATGCTGTCCACTGTAAAGGACATTCCATTAAAAATACATAAATAAATACTTTTTATTTTTCAAACTGCATAATGGAATCGTTTTTTCAGATACATTTTTTAATTTTTTTAATTATTATTTTTAATTTATTTATCCAGTCATTCAAATCAAGGATGAATGAATAAATAAATGAAAACTAATTTTAAAAATGTATCTGAAAAAAATATTACGCAGTTTCCAATCAAGACAAAAAAAAAGCTCAAACTTTCACTTTCCTGGGTCTCAGGAGGATATTTAAATATAAGACAGAGATGTAAAATATACTAAAACGGATGAAAACAGACGCACGGTAATCGGATCAATAGTATCTAAGATAAGGAGCGAATACTATGAAAAACAGACGATAGATAGACAGACAGACAGACAGACAGACAGACAGACAGACAGACAGATTGATTGATTGATTGATTGATTGATTGATTGATTGATTGATTGATTGATTGATTGATTGATTTAAATCAATCCCGAAGGGAAATTAAGTTGTCACAGTACTCCGGTACAAATACAATAAGAATACAATATCACAAAATACTTAAGTAGAGAAAAATAGGAATAAAAATAAATATAAATAAATGAAAATATAAATAAAATGAATACAAACAGTCAGTATATTGCAGTGCTCGTACAGTGCAAAAAGGTCGATTTAGTCCAGTTGTGTGATGTTGGGAAAATAAAAAGGAAATAATGCAAGTCAGAAGTGAAAGACAAACACATGTGACCACTGTGTGCAGCCTCACTCTGTTCATCCACAACACAAAGCCTGGAACGGCTGCTGTTTCCGTGTGGATGTTCTCCTGCTCTTTCGGCTCATAAATCCACTCGGGTTCAGACTTGAAACTCTCCTCAGAGACGTTAGAAATTACCATGTGTGAAGTTCAGCCTCCGCTGTAAATGTACAGAATGTCAGCCTGAATTCTACACGGGGGACTCTGATTCGGAGGCTTATGGAGGCACGCAGTTATTATGGGATGTGCTTGTCGTTGCTAAGACGCCGTCTGTCGATCCACGGCTCAGACCTGGTTTGTTGGATTCGAACAGATCTTTAGTTCAGTTATCGACGACGCAAAGCCAACAGAAAACAGGTGGTCGGTGGTTTGACTGTGGCTAAGCTAACACTGCTAAGCTAACAGAGCCAAGCTAACACCGCTAAGCTAACAGAGTTATAATGTCATTTCATCCACCTTTTAGTACATTGTTATCATCTTTCACAATAGTTTTACCAGGTTTTCATCTATTTAAACCATCTTTAAGTCTGATTGAATCTATTAGTATAGTTTTACAATCTGTTAGACTGCTTTTACCAACATTTTAGTCTCCTTTAACATTTTTTTTGTTTAGTTTTGCCATCTTTTATACTGGATTTACCCACCTTTGGTCGGTTAAAACCATCTCTTAATTTGGTTTTACCATATTTTAGTCTAGTTTAATTGTCCTTCAGTCGGGTTTGACTATCGTTTAGTTTGGTTTTACTGTCTTTTAGTTCATTTTAACCACCTCATAGTCTTTTATGCTGGTTTTACCAACCTCTAGTCTGTTAAAATCATCTTTTAGTTTTAACTAGCCTTCAGCTGGGTTTAACCATCTTTTAGTTTGGTTTCGTTATCTCTTAGTTCATTTTAAACACCTTTTAGTTTAGTTTTACCATCTTTTATACTGGTTTTACCCACCTTTAGTTGGTTAAAACCATCTTTTAGTTTGGTTTCGTTATCTTTTAGTTCATTTTAACCACCTTTTAGTTTAGTTTTACCCACCTTTAGTCTATTAAAATCATCTTTTACTTTGGTTTTACTGTCTTTTTGTTCATTTTAACCCCCTTCTAGTCTTTTATACTGGTTTTACCCACCTCTAGTCTGTTAAAATCATCTTTTAGTTTGGTTTTATTCTACTTTAGTCTAGTTAAACTATCCTTCAGTCGGGTTTAACCATCTTTTAGTTCTGTTTCACTATCTTTTAGTTCATTTTAAACACCTTCTAGTCTTTTATACTGGTTTTACTAGTGAGCTTTATACATTTCCAGTTAGAGATGCAGTCTGTGGACACGTGGCGTTGATTCCTCGGTGGTTTTGAAAGTGTTGTGGTTCCAGACTTCTCCCAGTTTGGAACATCACCACTTGAACTCACCGCGTAAACCTGTCCCGTACCGTCATATTTCAGTCAATCACCTCTAAAGTCCTGCTCAGACCCGGCGCTCTGGTCACCGTTGGACCATGTCATGGGTTTTGCGCAGGTGCGGATCAAGCCTTGGATCTCCATCTGCCTGTTTCTGCACATGTACAGAGGGTGTGTAATAACCAGACACACATACAAATATAATGAACTGCATTCCTTGGGTAAACACGGCGGCGGCGGCGCACAAACACACACCGGTGGAGGATATTGAAACCCTCTCAGGCATGTCACCACGCGTGAGCCTGGCGTGTCGGATGATGGAGAGGCTGAACCGCCGAGGCCCCCGTTCGCCGTGCGCGCCGCTACCGTACGCCCACACACTTGCACGTGCACGTTCGCGCGGCGAGAGCGTACGAAACTTTCACACAGGTCCCCCCAGGCTTTGATGGATGGTCGGTGAGCGCTCTACCTCCTGTTTCATACACATATAATCTCATTTGGGGGCCACATGGTGGGAGCCGCACCAAAACAGGGCTAATAGAAGCAGTCAAGCTGTCCTACCCCCCCCTTCACCGAGTCGAGTCATATCCATTATCCTCGGCTGCTTAGCAAATATGTATGACTGCAGCCGGTTAATAAAAAGTTCTATCCGTTAGAAAGAAGAACGCTGTTGAATGCATTATTTATCCAATACAATTCTAATGTGTCTTAAGCAGTCAGGAGATCTCAGTGCATCTTAATATTTAAGCGATATAAAAGTAGAAGGTCAAAGTCGAAAGGGAAGGGGGAAGGGGTGGGGGGGGGGTACGACGAGGGAGTTAGAACAGGTGCCGGTCTGACAGGGCCTTTAAAAAATCAATGTGAACCTGAACCCCGGGTGAAGGTTGTACCTATTAAACACGCTCCAATTACACCGTTGAACTTGTTAACTTGGCCGTTGTCAACACCGTCATGTGTTCGCCGGTCGAATGTACCCGTCGTCGTCGTAGCAGCGACTCCTCTGACATGTCAGCCGGAGCGTCTTTTTTCACCGCCTGTCACTTCAGACCGAGGAGCTTTAGTGTTGATTGAGTAAAAAGGCAGCGGCGGGGGTAAATTATGGAGCAGAAATAGACGTATAAAGGATGTGGATGGAGCTGATGTGACATCACCCACTGGGTTAGTGGGGAAGAGTTCAGCGGTTGGGTTTTATGGAGCTGGAAGTGATGTTAACGGGTGGAGCCGGGGAAAAGAAAGTCTGCTTTAACCTTCTTTAGTTCACTTTTACCATCTTTTATACTTTACTCTGTTAAAACCATCTCTGACTTTGGTTTCATCTACTTTAGTTTAACCGTCCTTCAGTTGGTTTTACCATCTTTAGTTTAGTTTTACTGTAAACTTCTCTATTTCTGCCACAAACCTTTGTATTTTAACGCATAAAGATCGAAAACCATCTACTGATATGAACCGTTTAACACCTGTTGATCCACTAATCCGATCAATCCATGTCAATAACTGATAAAAATCCAGTTCTTCATCTGTTCATGTTCATCAGATGTGACCCATTTGGACATTCAGAGGCGCCGTAGTTACCGTGGAAACGCCGTCATCTTCTACTACATTGATTCACCAGTAAAACCCATGGAGTTGGATCAGTGACAGTGGAAAAAATGAACAAAATTGAAGAAAAAAACATAAAATGATAAAGTGAAAAAATACGCAAAAAATGACTAAAATAAAGAAAAATAAAGAAAATAACAAAATGACCAAAATTGAGGAAAAAATAATAAAATAGGCAAGAAAATGTAGAAAAATAAACAAAATAATCAAAAAATGTTTACAAAACTGAAAGAACATTAATTAAATCGCCAACAAAATGAACCAGAAAAGCCAAAGTAATCAATAAAATGAACAAAATGAATAAAAAGTGAAAAAAAAAATCAGCAACAAGAACGAAATAAGCCACAAACTGAACAAAATTGAAGAAATCTGTTGAAATAAATGACAGTGGATAAAATGATCAAAAATGAAGAAAAAAAACATATAACATGATAAATAAAGAGAAAAATAAGCCAAAAATTCACTAGAATAAAGCAAAAAAGGATAGAAAAAGCAATAAAATGAATAAAATAAAGCCAAAGTCATAAAGACAATTAATAATAAATCCATAAAATAACTAAATTGTAGGGGAAAAATTTAAAAAAAAGATTACAAAAATGTAAATGTTGATTCTCCAGTCAAACCCATGGAGCTGGATCAATGACAGTGGATGGACACACTGGGTTTATGTTCAGTTCAGGACAGAGTTTTATCAAAAAAGACACTTTTTCTTCAGTTTTCTCTGTTTTTGATACAATAAGCCTCAACTTTAATCTGAGCTTTTATGAACACCTACATGATCAGTGAATTAAATAAAGGAAAATACCACATTTTCACCCAAAAAAATGCTAAATGTAGAGCACAATAACAGAATAAATAATGGTGAGTCGCTGAAGAACTGGGTCTTTCTGGGTGGACGTGGCGGTCTGCAGGGTTCACACATCGACACAGTCCCGCCACAGGTGCAAAGGAAACCCAGGTCCAAGTCTGCGTCACTTCCAGCCTCTGTCTCATCAAGTCGACTCTGAACCCAGGAGCAAAAACAGCCTAAATCATGGATCGACACGTCTGATCCCACGCGTGGCTCTTATTCTTATTTCGTCGAAGGCCAAGTGTGACGCCGCCGCCCACGCCCACACCGGATGGGGTTTAAATCGTCGGCCCCTGACGAGGGTCCGCGGACCCCGGTGGCAGTTCCCTTGACACCTCGCCTGGCTTTGACAGGCAGTGATTCATCTGAGCCATCAACGCCGCTCCCTCAAACAGGCGCTTATACAACATACGGAAGCAAACGGGAACCTCCGCGGCGCCGCTTTGAGTCGACATCAAGCAAAACAAAACAAAACAAAACGGCCCGTGACCTTTAGTTAAGAAAAAAAACAAAAACAAATCACATTATTACGGGACTGACTCTGCAATTTTGATGAGGTTCGGTGTCACGGCGAACAGCACACTATTGTTTTGCCTATTAGTCTCCAAACAACCAGCCTTCCGTCTGATCCGTGTTGTGATCCAGCTCGTCGACACACAACTATTCCCCGGGGTTGAACGGCACTGGAGCTCAGTGATGTTCTCATTTAGCGGGTTCCAGCGTCTACAGTCGATACCAGAGAGGACAGACAACAAGGCTAGCGTGGCGTAGCGTCAGACCTTGGGAGGCTTGTAAAAGTCAATTTACTGTACAAACTCCTCCTAACAATCGCAGAGAAAAACAAGCCGACGACACGGCGAGTACGCGGTGATTGATAGTGCCACAGGAAAGGCAAATCTGCAAATATGAGCGGGCTTTATCCCGGTGAGTTCTATCTAATGCGATCGCTGCCGAGTATGAAATGAAATTCTATTTTCGATGACATCAAATTGAAAGAAGCGACGAGAAGAAGGTGGCATCCTCGACGCTGCCACTTACAATCAGCAGCGTGGAGGGCAATCAAGGTGGCAGGAGGCCCACATGCCTCAGCTGGGCTTTCTCCCTCCTCCCTCCTTCCCTCCCTTCCTCCCTCCTTCCCTCCCTCCGTCTTTCTGCATCTTATCATGACAAACGTTGCAGATGAGCTTCCGTTTCTTCCATCACAAGTATTTATTTTCATGTGAAGACAAGTGAGATCACTGGTGTTGGATGGAACGAAGAGGAAGGAAGATGAAGAAGGAAGGAAGAAAAGAAAGGATGATAAAGAAGGAAGGAAGAAAAGGAAGGAAGATGAAGAAGGAAGGAAGAAAAGGAAGGAAGATAAAGAAGGAAGGAAGAAAAGGAAGGATGGAAGGAAGAGGAAGGAAGAAAAGGAAGGAAGATAAAGAAGGAAGGAAGAAAAGGAAGGATGGAAGGAAGAGGAAGGAAGTTAAAGAAGGAAGGAAGGTATGAACAGGAGAGGATGGAAAAAAAACAGATTTATTGAATAGATCAAACACCTAAAGAGGACAAAACCAGGTTTTAGTAGAGTTTATACCACCTTTAGACTAAACTAGATTAAATTAGATTAGATTAGACTAGATTAGATTAGACTAGATTAGATTAGATTAGATTAAATTAGACTAGATTAGATTTGATTAGACTAGATTAGATTAGATTAAATTAGACTAGATTAGA
>JAPQRP010000012.1:22722573-22735381 GCA_037367295.1 Apogon hyalosoma | reverse complement strand
CCTGGTACCTGTGTTCCCTGGTACCTGTGTTCCCTGGTACCTGTGTTCCCTGGTACCTGTTTTAACTGGTACCTGTGTTCCCTGGTACCTGTTTTAACTGGTACCTGTTTTAACTGGTACCTGTGTTCCCTGGTACCTGTGTTAACCAGTACCTGTGTTCCCTGGTACCTGTGTTCCCTGATACCTGTGTTAACCAGTACCTGTGTTCCCTGGTACCTGTGTTCCCTGATACTTGTGTTAACTAGTACCTATGTTCCCTGGTACCTGTGTTAACCGGTACCTGTGTTCCCTGGTACCTCTGTTAACCAGTACCTATGTTCCCTGGTACCTGTGTTCCCCAGTGCAGATTATCTTCTTAGGCCAAGGTCTTTGCTTTTATCCAGTAAAACTAACATGTGCTATAATGATATCTATAAACATAGGTACCAGGGAACACAGGTACCAGGGAACACAGGTACCAGGGAACACAGGTACCAGGGAACACAGGTACCAGGGAACATAGGGCTGACCCTGTAGAAAAGTTTAGAAATCCAAATTCACATCAACAATGAAAGAAAACAAAAGCACAGACTTGTATAAAAACCCCTGGAGGGCAAATATTCAGACCTGCTTTTCAGTGGATTTGTACCTGTTTATATATTTATAGACGTATATACACAGAGTATATAATCTGACAGGCCTGGTAATGAGCCTACGGCTCCGCTGAAGCTCTGTTACTCAGCCCTTTGGCTCTGAATCCAGTCTGACAGAACCGTTCTGTCGCTAAAGGCGGCTCAAACCCACGACGCCCAGACAAGGACCCACCGTTTGGAAGGAAAAGGCTCCGTCATTCTGCCGCAGCGGGACGTCCGACTGGGAAAAACACGGCCTCGCATTCACACTGTACACGTGGACCCTGTTCGTGTGCGGAATTCTTTGGCACGTGTACGTTCCGCAGATGGCATCCAAGTTTTAGGAACAATATTTGGACGTATTTGGAGTCCCGTGTAGACGTTATCACTGTCCAGATGTCTTTTTGGACTGACCCATGCGTGGAAAAAGGACGCGTTAGCTGCAGAACGTGTGGCGCGTTCGCAAGTGAGAATGTGTTTCAAACAGGTTTTATGCAAATTTCACAATGTTGACCTTTAAGATGGAATTTAAAGCGTTAAAAGAAGGAGTGTGTGTTCTTACAGTTTCACCGGTTCAGAGGAAACGGACACTTTCCCACATTTAGACAGAATATAATCAGACATTTGTAACCCGTAGAGACCCAAACAGTCACCATCTGATGAAAATAATAAGTAAAACGAACACAACTGGATAAAAAACACGTACAAAATGATAAATAACATGAAAAAAACAAAGAAAAGAATAAAATTAAGCGAAAAAAGAAGAAAATAAGCCATAAAATGAACGAAAATGAATAAAAAAAATGTATGAAATAATAACATGAAAAAAAACAAAAAAAAAAAGAATAAAATTAAGCGAAAAAAGAAGAAAATAAGACATAAAATGAATAAAAAATGTACAACATAATAAATAACATTTTTAAAAAAGCAAAAAAATGACTAAAATTAAGTTGAAAACAGACTAAAATAAGGCATAAAACGAACAAAAATTAATAATAAATCAACAAAATAATAAATAACATGAAAAAAGAAAAAAAAAAAAAAAGAATAAAATTAAGTGGGAAAAAAAGATGAAAATAAGCCATAAAATGAACACAAATGAATAAAAAAAATCAACAAAATAGTCAACAAGAACTAAACAATCCACAAACTGAACAAAACTGTAGAAAAAAATAAACCCATGTAGTTTGATAAAAGACAGTGACTTGGTTTATGTTCGATTATTGATATATTTTTGCTGAAAAAGTCATTTTTTCTTCTGTTTGCTCTGTTTTAATATAATAATCTTTAAATTTACTTTGAGTTTTAATGAACGTCTACATGATCAGTGAATTAAATATAGAAAAATGTACTGATTTACACTGAAAAATGGAAAGTTCAGAGAATATTATAATAAATGCGAATAAATTACTTAGTTAAGGGTAAATGTAGAGGGGGAAAAAGTCATTTGGAGGTCGCCACAGAAAAAAAAAAAAAAAAGCCCAAAATAATGAACAAAATGAAGAAAATCAATAAAATGAACCAAATCATGAAACAAATGAACATGAAATAAAGAAAATAATACATTTAAATGAACAAAAAAAGAATCAACAATAAAACTCATGGACTTCAATTCACGGTTTATCTTCAGTTCTTGACTTTTTCTTCCATTTTAATATAATAAACTTGGAATTTACTCTGTGTTTTAATGAACATCTACACGATCAGTGAATTAAATATGAGAAAATACACCGATTTACACTGAATAATGGAAAATACAGAGGATAATATTCTAATAAATGCTAATAAATCACTTAGTCAAAGTTAAATGTAGAAGGAAAAGAGTCATTTGGAGGTGACCACGATCTATAAAATACACCAAATAATGAACAAAATCAAGAAAATGAACCAAATCATGAAACGAATGAACATAAAATCAAGAAAATAATACATTAAAATGAACAAAAAAAGATTAAAAGTACAAAAAAAAAAATCACAAAAATAATCAACAATAAAACCCATGGACTTTAATTCACGGTTTATCTTCAGTTCTCGACTTTTTCTTCCGTTTTAATATAAAAAACTTGGAATTTACTCTGTGTTTTAATGAACATCTACACGATCAGTGAATTAAATATGAGAAAATACACAGATTTACACAGAAAAATGGAAAATACAGAGGATAATGCTGTGATCAATGCTGATAAAGCCCTTCGTGCAGGTTGCATGAGTAGACGTGTGAGGAGGGTCTGGGTGTTGAAGGGTTAACCTTTGGAGTGGGGGGGTGGGGGGGGCTGGACGGGGCCTCTTTGGTGCATGTAAACATGGTGACCCCCCCCACATCAGTCCTGTCTGCTGCTTCCAGCTCCTATCAGCTCTTCTGAGGCCGCGGCCACGTCCCTCCTCTACCTATAGATTTCTACGTATATGCATGTATATATATCTAGCCTGAATTCCCTGATGTACGCGCGGCTGCAGGCTGGGCTTCTGTACACAGTCATAATTCAGTCTGGGCCTCGCAGGAGCGCCGTCTCAACCTCACGTTTCCCGACCCCTGGATCATTAAAATGCCTCTGGCAAGCGGCTGCTCGTGTAAGCTGTTTCATGTCCAACACTAAACTCCAACATCTCATTTTGGCAGAACGCGCTCCCATCACCTCCCAAAAGTCCAAATAAGGTGTTTTCTGCACAATCACCTTTTTTCCTCTTTCCAGCCCCGCTCGCCACCGCCGCCGCCCTTCATTTTCCCGAATCAGCATCCTGGACTTAAACAAAACCAAACAAGGAGCTGGAAGCCAGAGAAGTTCATTAGACCGTTGTTTCTTTGCTTGTTTCTGGTTTTTTTTTTTTGCTTTTCTTTTCTCCCCCTCTCGCACTTTGCACGAGGCGCCGTTGCTCGGGTGTTGTTTGTTTCATTCACCTCAGATAATGAGAAAACTCTGCATATCAATATTAACTGAATGCATCTCATCTCCACGGCGGAATGAGGCTGGTCTGTTTGGAGTGACACCGCCGGGGTTTTCATCAGCCACAGGAAGGGGAGAGAAAACACAGGTGGAATTCTTAACCCTTAACCCTCCACTCTGATATAAATGGGTCCAAATGACCCCTGTGAACCCTTAGAGACCCAAAGGTCCACCATCGACCCAAACCATCTGCTGATCTGAACTGTTTAATACCTGTTCATCTGCTAATTCATGTCAATAACTGGTGTAAAATGCAGTTCTTCGTCTGTTCGTGGTCATCAGATATGACCATATTTGGACGTTCAGAGGCTCCGTAGTTACCGTGGAAACACCGTCATCTTCTACAACATCGATTCACCAGTAAAACCCATGGAATTGGATCAATGACAGTGGATAAAATGAACAAAAATGAAGAAAAAAGATTATAAAGCGATAAATAATGTAAGCAAAAACCTGAGTAAAATAAAATGAACAAAAACAGCCAAAGTAATGACGAAAGGGAATAAAAATGATTAAGGAATTAACAAAATAAGTCATATTAAAAATAATATGAACCCGATAATCAGGCACAAACCGAACAAAATAGGAGAAAAATAATGACAGCGTCAGTTTTTCTCCTGTTTTCTCGGTTTTCGGTTTAATAACCCTCAAATGTAAACTAGCGTGAGGATTAAAGTACGCGATCAGTAAATAAATATTGGAAACCGCCTGATTTTCAGTGAACTCACACTGATCCGCCGCTCAAACCCACGGAGCTGGATCAGTGACGGTGGATCGGGTGTTTGGTTTATGTTCAGTTCGTCGCAGATTGGACTGAAAACGTCCCTTTTCCTGCCGTTTTCTCTGTTTTTCGTGGAATGCCCCCGACAGTTTCTCATTTTCCCACGTCGTCGTTCTTCTCGGTAGTTCTTTGGCTTCGGAAGAGCCAAACTAGTCCAGTTGAACCTGGAAAAATGGAGTTGGCACGATTTCCAGGCGACTGTGTTAGGATTTTACCTGCGATCGTATGAAACTAAAATGACTTCAACACCCTCGATCGTTCATATCTTCAGTGTCGTTGTTTGCACTTGTAAATTCATGCCCGGGGTCAGACTGGACCTTTTGGCGGGACGAACGTTTGAGACCCCTGATCTTAGGGTCAAAGGTCATCACCCTTTGGCCATCCTTTGGGTTTTAGGCTTAAATGTTTTGAAGCCTGGCGGTGGATTCGCCGGACGGACGGAGGGAGGTCGCGCCTGTCGTAAACGCCGTTTTTCTGATTACCGGCGGCTAACTGCTAGCGGTGGCGTCGTTTACGTCCCAATTCAAATTTAAGTCCGGTCTAAAGGAGGGACGACTGAAGGACCAGATCCCACACCGAAGCCTCCCAACATTAAGGAAAAAAAGCTCAAAAGCATGAATTATAAATCAGCAAATAGACCCAAGAAATCCACCCTGCACGCTGCATCTGTTAGGAGACGATCAGGGCCAATTACAGAACGGTTCGAACTTACTGACAAATCTTATCACGTTTAATTATTCATAGGACGTCTTAAGCGCTAATGATGCTACAAGAACATGGTGTGCCGCGCCAGCTCTTCTCAAACTGCCCTTAAAGTTGTGGATTCCTCATGGAAACGGTGCAACGTATTGACATTCATGAGGCTCCGCTGCATCACCTGGCGATGCTCGGGGGGGTGGGGGGTGGGGTGGGGGTGGGGGGCAGGACATGGACAAACATAGGATGATGTATCGATCCGAGGCTTTAAACATATGTATGGACTGTGCTCCGAGGAGGACGTGGAAGCCAAACAAACAGCTGGAGCTTCTCCTTTTAGAGGAGGTTTAGGCCGCGATGCATTCAGGGACACTTTCGTGCGTCAGGGACACACGACGGCCCAATAATTTAACCCCTTTTTTTTTTTTTCCTAACTCTTCGGAGGTCCGGCGTCACGTAGGATTTTGAACCCAATTATTAGCGCTTTTCAAGGCACCTGTTCTTGACCCATTATTCATTCGCTCCCACATTCACACTCGGGCACTACGGGGGTAAACGCGCTCCGGGACCCAGTGTGTTGGTTTTACACCCGTATTGTTTTTACCCTGGTTAACTGCGTCGTTCTGAATATCCGAATAAAAAAAGCGAAATTTACTGGAGGAAACGATGAATAAACCACAGGATTGTTGAGAAAAACTTCAGTGCAGCTTGAAGGGCTTTGTTTTTTATTTAGATGCTTAAAGGGGCGCCGTAAAGGGGGGGGTGACAAATACATGGGGCCCAGCATTTGTGGGGGTTAGGGTTACGTTGGTCATGGACCCCCCCCCATCACCAGTGTGACTTTTGGGTCCGTTCCCAAATACATTTTTCTCTCTTTTTAACCTTCCCTCATTGATTCATCACCATTTATTATAAAATTATTCCCTGAATGTTGCATTTTTTCCCAGTAAAAATCCTTTATTTTCTATATTTAATTCACTGATCATGTAGATGTTCATAAATGCTCCAGAGTGAATTCAGTGTTTTTTGGGGTTTTTTTTTTTTGGTTTTTTTTTATAAAAACAGAAAAAAAAGGTGCCTTTTTCAGTCCAGTCTGTCATCATCTGAACATAAACCCAGTGTGTCCATCCACTGTCATCGATCCGACTCCATGGGTTTGACTGGGGAATCAATGTCTCAATGTTTTTATTCATTTTCTTGTTTATTTATTATTTTGTAAATTCTCTTATTCATTTTTGTTCATTTTCTTTATTCTTTTACATGTAGTTGTTCATTTTGTTGCTTTTTTTGTTTTTTACTTTAAATTACTCTTGTTTTTTCGGCTTATTTTGTTCACGTTACTTATTTGTTACTTATTGTTTTGTTGATTTGTTATTTAATTTGTTCTGGTGAATCAATGTTGTAGAAGATGATGGTGTTTCCACGGTAACTACGGAGCCTCTGAACGTCCAAATATGGTCATATCTGATGACCACGAAAAGATGAAGAACTGGATTTTACAACAATTTCAACATATTTCTTCAACCGTATTCAGTTTGTGGCTTATTTTGTTAATATCACTTAATATTTTGTTGATTTATGGTTGATTTTTATTCATTACTGTGGCTGTTTTGGTTCATTTTGTTGCCTACTTTATCATTTTCTACTTATTTTCCTCAGTTTTTTGCTTATTTTTTCACATTATTTATCATTTTGTACATTTTTTTCTTCATTTTTGTTCATTTTTATCCACTATCGTTGATCCAGCTCCATTTGTTTTTACTGGCGGATCAATCTTGGAGAAGATGACGGTGTTTCCATGGTAACTACGGAGCCTCTGAACGTCCAAATACGGTCATATCTGATGACCGTGAACAGACGAAGAACTGTATTTACACCAATTACTGATGTGGATTGATCGGATCAGTGGATCAGTAGTTTAGACGCTCTCGGTCGACGGTGGATGTTCGGGTCTTTATGGCTTCAACTCCATCATCTGCACATGTTAAATATAAAACCACTCCTGTCATCAGTCCTGGTTTTACGTCCTAAAAGCTCCTCGTGTACTTTTACATGGAAGCGACTCCATTAATCTAAGGCTTATTTCCGCTCCTGGAGGGGAAGCGTATACATGAGTTACCTGTACGTGCAGAAAATGTGGCGGCCTCAGCGTTTTAATCCATAGAATGTGCTTTTAATGAGACGGTTTTTTTATGCGACGGCGCATTATTCAATTAGGAGGAAGAGTAAAGCACGGTCTGATGTTTAAGGCGTCCACGTTGGAGAAGAAAAGAGGCGGACGGAGGAACGAGCAGCAGGTCGAAAGCATTCAGGTCCGCACGGATTAATAACGCCCGCGCGCACACCGACAGGCCGCCGTAGCCTCGCTGGCGGCGGCAAACTGCATACGGAAGCAGAATGATAATATAATATTTTGGCTGGACTGGCATGGCATGCATTAGCACTGATGACAGTTGTTGAATTGCAAATGTCCTCAGCGGCATGTTCTCGCTTCAGTGAATTATTAACGCGCCTGTTTAGCATTTTACTACATTTCTCGGAGTGAAAAGCAAACGACTGGAAAGCGACACGTTTCCGCGGCGTCGAAGGAGGGAGTTCGGCCTCCACGATGAGAAGATCACATCACGGTGGTTTGAGTCGCGGTAATGATCCACGGGCTTTAATCGCAGTTTTAGCCGAACTTTACGACTCCGGAAATCGAAATGTCACGACCTCGTTCATAGATCTGGAAGAGTCGAAGGCGCGTGAGCGAAAGGTCTGGATCATTTTAAGACGCATTTCGTATTATTTTAAGGCTTCGAACATGACCTCCAACAAAGAAACGGAGCCTTTTAAAGAGATTTAAGACGTTGAAGCAAAATTAACCCTTTTGGCACTGGAGGTTTTTTTTAAATCTTCAATTTCAGTTTTGGTATCAATATTTTACAAAGCTATATTTCGGAAGTTGTTCGAGATGAAGTCGTACTGTTCTGAAGTTCTTGGTTCTGAGGTAAATTTAGAGAAATAATGAGCTGAAAGTGGCTTAAAATATGTAAATATGATTTTAAAAAAAAGTGGTAATAAGTTTAAAACAATATGAAAGACGCAACACTATGAACGTTAAAAGATGCTACGTGGAAAAAAGGCGTAAAAGACGAAAAATTCATAAGAAACTTAAAAAGATGCAAAAAGCAAAAAAGTACATTCAAATGTTTTTTAACCTTTTAGACGCTGGAGATTTTTTCAACAACTACAACAACAACAACACGGCCTTTTAAAGAGATTCATGACATTTAAGCAGAATTAACCCTTTTGACGCTGGAGTTTTTTTTTTTTCCCCTCGATTCAGTTTTGATATCAATATTTCAAAGAGCTGTATTTTGAATTTTAAGTGTTTGTGAGGAAAAAATATTGGGTTTGACCTAAAGTTTATGATGAGACTAAATGTACTCATCTAATTTGCATATTGTGACATCACAGGTTGGCGGCCATATTGGATTGTGTAACTTTCAGTAAAATTGAATCGTGTACATATTGACATGAAAGTTTTCCTTGTTTTTTTTTTTTTTTTTTTTTTTTGGTTCATCTTATGCTTAAAATAAATGAACTTAAACATTAGTATGAAGTCAAATGCAGTAAGTTTAGTGTCATTTTTTTTCTGTATATTTTTAAGTATGTATATATAGTCTCAATATTGCAACTTTGGCGCTTAAAGGGTTAAATTTTGGTTGTAAGATATAACTGTTGGTGAATAAATCTCCTGTGACCCGTCTGTGGGCCGTGACCCAGTGTTTGGGAACCGACGGTACTTTATAAAAACAGTGTTCCATGATTGAGCGTAGATCCTAAACACGTATTGTAAGAATAAAATAGCTTCGTTGTAATGTTTTGTGTGGTATCCCAGCATGCCCTTTTCAACTTCTGACATTTAGTCGGACATTTTCTCTGTTGACAAGATTGGAAAAGTGCATTTGCATAACTACGGTTTGTGCTGCTTTCATTAAAATCCACCTCCACTCCGATCCAAACAGGTTCCGTGTTCATTCGCTGCCATTTCCTGCAGAATAAAGTCAAAAAGTTTCTCAAAACTCACCAAAAAAATGTGGATTAAAGAGGAAATCCTTCATGATTTTGCCAAAAGGTTTTGTTCAAATCATGATCTGTGGTAGAAAAGCAGAAAAACCTGTGGATGAAGTCGGAGTTTATCTGAGAACGGAGACGAAAATGTAGAAATTTACCAGAAAAAACAAATATAAATGAGTTTGGTCACGTATATTTACAGTTACAGCCCGACTTTCTTTTTTAAATTCATCAATTTATGACTTAAATCTAAAAAAACAAAAAAAAAAACAAACCCAAGTTTTTAATGTCAAATTCATGACTAACAGATAAATGTCAGGATGAAATCAGAGAATATTCTTTTTTTTCTGTTCTTTTCACATTTACCTCTTTATCAAACACTCAATATCGATGTTTTTTCTCATATTCATGACTGTTTTCCCCCATAAATTTACAACTTTAATCTAAAAAACAATGAAAACATTTACAATCACAAAGTTATACTGAAAACATATAAAATATCGACAATAAGCATAAAAAAGTACAAAGAAATACTAAAATATACAAAAAGCCAACTGTATACTACAGATAAAAGAAATATATGCAATACATAAGGGATATATACAGGTAGTATAGGATATGTATAAGGTAAAATTACAATTTTATATGTATTTATATATTTCAGTTATGTATTTATGTAAAAATGTATGTGAAACAATATTTCCTTAAAGTTTAATGGTAGATTTTTCTTCCTCGGTGAGATGTGAAGAAAGTAGATGGATAGAAGTGGAAGAAAAATATTATTTATAGTCAGAGCAGGAAAAATATTTAAGAAACTTAGAGGAAGAACTTTTAAAATCAGTCACAGATTTAAAAATAGAGATTTTTTTTTCCATTTTTGTTCATTTTGTTGATTATTTTGGTCTTTTTTCAGTCCTTTTGTTGTTTATTTTGTCCATTTTTGTTCATTTTATGGATTATTTTGTTGATTATTTGGGTTTTTTTTTACTCATTGATGTGGAACACCCAGGATCCAAGACCTCGTCCCCTCAGATCCATCCTCTAGGACTGGAAATGAAGTCCAAACCAACTCTGAGTCATTTTGGAAACAAAGATAATAATTTAACCCAAACTAACCAATGCACTGACATTTATCCTTAATATAAAACTCTATTGTGACATTAGTCCTTATTGTTTCTTATCCCAGACCCTGTTCGAACAGATAAACTGTAACAGATAAATATCAGTATGATATCAGAGAATATTCTGGGGTTTTTTTCCATTCATTTCCCTCTGTATCGAACACATTATCCGTGTTTTTATCTGTTTTTCACGACTATTATTGAAAATTTGGACATTTTCCACGGCTTTCGCATCAGAAACTATGTGTTTTTTTTCCATCAAACGCTCCTTTTTGTGACTCAAACAACATTCCATTTTCACTCCATTTTCTCTTGTTCATTTATCTCTTTATCCCCAGAAAATATCCTTGTTTTTTTTTTTCACAACTTTGGTGCAGAAAATGTTCCGTTTTTCCTGGAATCGTCTGCCTCCTCCTCCAGCTTGAAATGGTTTGATTCCTGCGAAGGCGCCGGCGTAGATTGGCCTCCCCCAGCGCACGGAATAAGTTGTACTTTCTGTATTATTGTGTGCCAAACTGTTTTGAGCTGAGCGCTGGCAGAAACACATTAAAAAGCAGGCAGGTGTGCAAACATACTGTATCTGTGCAGAACAACACTCCGACGCTGCCTTCACCACGCCAAGCAATGAGCTCCGTTTCTCAGGGTCCCTGAACAAATGAGCGCTGATTAAGCCCGATGTTTTCACAATGCTCCAGCGCACACACGGACGCCACGCAGGTGCATTATGTATGGACCCGAGCATGTGGACCCGCTGAATCCAGGTGTTTCTAACAGGGTCTGGGATAAGAAACAAGAAGGACTAATGTCAGAATAGAGTTTTATGTGGGGATAAATATCGGTGCATTGGTTCGTTTGGGTTCAGTTGTTATCTTTGCTTCTAAAATGACTGAGAGATGGCTTCCACAAAATGAACAAGGTAATAAAAAATAAACAAAAATGGACAAAACAATCCACAAAATGAACAAGATGATTAAAAAAAATGAACAAAATAATCCACAAAATGAACAAGATGATTAAAAATGAACAGAAGTTGACAAAAACAATCCAAAAAATGAACAATATAATAAAAAAATGAACAAAATAATCCACAAAGTGAACAAGATGATTAAAAAAAATGAACAAAATAATCCACAAAGTGAACAAGATGATTAAAAAAAATGAACAAAATAATCCACAAAATGAACAAGATAATCAAAAATGAACAGAAGTTGACAAAAACAATCCAAAAAATGAACAATATAATAAAAAAATGAACAAAAATGAACAAAATAATCCACAAAATGAACAAGGTAATAAAAATAAACAAAAATGGACAGAACAATCCACAAAATGAACAAGATAATTAACAAAATGAACAAAAATAGGCAAAATAATCCACAAAATGAACAAGATAATTAATCAAATGATCAAGATCATAAAAAATGAACAAAGTAATCCACAAAATGAACAAGATAATAAAAAATGAACAGAAATTGACAAAATGTTCCAAAAAAATGAACAAAATAATTAACAAACTGAACAAAAATTGACAAAATATTCCACAAAATGAACAAGATATTAAAAAATGGAAAAAAAGACAATACTTCATAAAATGAATGTAATAAATAAACTAGAACAAAAATTGCCGAATAATCCACAAAATGAACAAGACAATGAAAAATGAACAAAAATGAACAAAATAATCCCCAACGTGAACAAGGCCATCAAACTTTTGAACTTGGTGAGTCCATCCCGTGGACCGCACCGGCAGCTGTAGCGGTCTGGCTTTGGCCCCGGGGCCTTCTGTTGGACACCCGTGGTCTGGATGATCAGATCCTGACTCTGACCTCCACAGAAGGTGGAAAAACAGTCAGAAATGAGTTTGATGTGAGTGAAAGCAGGAGGCGCCAGCTGGTCCGATTTGGTGTGATTTCTCCTCCAAACAAGAACCTGGAACCGGAGGAAGAAGGGACCGGATCGGACTGGGCGGCCAAAGCAGGATGAGAATACAAATGCCCGTTTTGTATGTGGGAGAGAAAGCGAGGCAGGCTGGGATTGCACACAAAGTCCTTCAAATCCTCGGAGGCGCTGGGGGCCGTCATGTGCCGAGCGGTAAATTGATCATGACATAGCACCGCGAAAAAAAAAGAAGCCGGAACGTACAAGCGTGTCAGCGGCACAAAGGATGGAGGCAGAGGATGCAGGAACACACACAGGCCGCATCACTGCAACATCTGCGGCGGCGAGGGGGGCGGGGCCTGCACGCCACCGCACACGTGTTCACTCACATACGCGGAAGAACCTTTATGTGTCAACACGGTCACAGACCCGTGGAGTGGGCGGAGACACGCCATAGGTGGAGAAACCCGTAGAGTGGGCGGAGACAGGCCATAGGTGGAGACACGCCATAGGTGGAGACAAACCCGTGGAGTGGGCGGAGACACGCCATAGGTGGGCAAACCCATGGAGTGGGCGGAGACAGGCCATAGGTGGAGACACGCCATAGGTGGAGACAAACCCGTGGAGTGGGTGGAGACAGGCCATAGGTGGACAAACCCATGGAGTGGGCGGAGACACGCCATAGGTGGAGACACGCCATAGGTGGACAAACCCATG
>JAPQRP010000012.1:22706529-22716575 GCA_037367295.1 Apogon hyalosoma | reverse complement strand
TCTACAACATTGATTCACCAGTAAAACCCATGGAGTTGGATCAGTGACAGTGGATAAAATGAACAAAAATGAAGAAAAAAAATTACAAAGTGATAAATTATGTGGAAAAAAATGCATAAAAAGCTGAGTAAAATAAAGTAAAAAATAATAAAATAATGAACAAACAGCCAAAGTAATGAACAAAAGGAATGAAAATGAACAATAAATAAAGTAAGTAATATTAACACTATAAGCCACAAACTGAATAAAATAGGAGAAAAAAAATTGTGAAATAGGCAAGAAAATGTTGAAAACAATCAAAAAAAAAAAATTACAAAAAAGAAGAAAAATGTATTAAATAGCCAATAAAATGAACCAGAACAGCCACAGTAATCAATGAAATGAACGAAATGAATTAAAAAGTTAAAAAATAAGCCACAAACTCAACAACATTGAAGAAGTATGTGGAAATAATTGGTGTAAACACAGTTCTTCAACTGTTCATGGTCATCAGATATGACCATATTTGGACGTTCAGAGGCTCCGTAGTTACCGTGGAAACACCGTCATCTTCTACAACATTGATTCCCCAGTCAAACCCATGGAGTTGGATCAGTGACAGAGGATGGATACACTGGGTTTATGTTCAATTATTGATCAATTTGACAGAGAAAGTCACTTTTTCCTTCGGTTTTCTGTAGGTGGTCAATAAATTACATGTTGCAAAATACCTGATTTTCACCGACAAATGCAAAATCCAGAGGACGAAATTATAATAAATGGTGATAAATGACTTAGGAAAGGTTTAATTTAGAGAAAAAAATTCATTTGGAAGTCATCACATGAATAATTCTAGGTGTTTGAAAATTAAATAATCACTGATTTGCTGTTTTATGTGCACCAGGCGGATAAACGCAGAGGATTCCAAGTGGTCTGGACTCGAATCAGTGGCTTTTATTGATGGTAGGATGTTTTTCCGACAGTACTGCATTCCAAAACAAGGACATCAACAAGACACAACTGTTGTTTAGAGGAATAACCGGCTGAAAGCGTGGTTTCATTTCATGATGCCAGCAGTGCTCGTTGTCAAATGATCATGTAAGTGAGGGTGGAATCACTGAACAGCACGACGACGAGGGTGAAAATGCGCAGATTTCCTCAACTCCCATGAATTCCTTTTCGCTACAGTGACTTTATGCTTGGAGGAGGTAAAATGGTCGTGTTGACGCTTGAAAACATGCCTTTTTTTTCCACCTAGAAACTTTAGAAACGCATCGGGAATTCAGCAGAACTGTTGCGGAAAATCTTATCACCTCTCGTCCTGAAGCTGCGGTGGAACTTTCCGGTGTAAAATCTCTTAAAGGGGGCTAAACACCCGCCCCCCCGCACCCCCCCACCCCCCACCAGCTCCTCCAGATTGGATCCACAGAGGGGTTCGGTGTGGGCTCTGTCCGAGTGTCCTCTTTGCTAAGACATTGTCCGACGGGCGTTTGAAGTCCCGCTCTGCCCCCGTCCACCCTTTGATCTGCAGCCTTGACCTCCATTGAACTCTACGCTCAAAGCATTTCCATAAAGCGCATTATACGTAACATGGAAATTAAAGAGCGGGGCCAGGGGAAGGGGGTAAATGGGGGTCAACGTGCCGTCATTGTTCGCGCAAAAGGTGATAAAGCACTCTTGAAACTTCTCCAGTAGCTGTGTTGGCGTCTGTTCTGCAGGGATGAGGGCACAAAAACCTCATGCTGGGGTTTAGATGGGTTTCCATGAACAGGTGTCCTTTGAAACCCCAAAAAGCACTTCGCCCCCCAACTACAGAACATTTTCCCTTTAACCACAAAATTAGGCTGAAATACTTCCGTCCCTGCTCATCGGACGTCCTCCCCTCCTCTTTCAAGTGAGTTATTTGGTTAACCCTTTAAGTGACTATATTTGGTCATTTCCACACAGATTGCAATAAAGTGACAATAACAGTTGGATCACCCCGTATGTTGGTCTAATGTTCTAAAATACAGGTTCTTTTCACATTACATATATTTTTCTTGAATTTTTATATTTACGTCTTGGATATTTTTCGTTCTTTTTTGCCACATATGGGCGAGGAACCAAACATGGTAACTTCACTGACCTTGATTTTGTAATGAAAGCTTTTTGTTTTTTTTTTTTTTATTTCACAAAAGTAATAAAGTCTTATGTCCTCCAATTTTTTATTTTTTTTTTTTTACACTAAAGGGCAAGGAACTAAATATGGTAAATTCTATGACCTTGATTTTCTAATTGAAAGTAAAAAAAAAAAAAAAAGAAAAATTTCACAAAAGTAATAAAGTCTTGTTATGTCCTCCATATGTTTTGCCACTTACAGGCAAGGAACCAAATATGGTAACTTCATTGACCTTGGTTTTCTACATGGAAACGTCTATATTTTTTAATTTCACTAAAGTAATAACGTTTTGTTTGGTCTTTCAATAACACACTAAGGTTTACTTTTAGAATTTCAGAGTATTTCTATGTGTGTCCTATAAAGGGTTAAACGGTGCTTCTTTATGACTCATTGAAGGAGGGGGTGTCCATTTTGTCCCCCCTCCCCCCCCAACAACAGTAGGAAGTGCTGTAGAGTTCTATTCCCCTTTGGACATCAGTACTGTTTTAGAACTGTGCTGTCGAGGTTCAGCTCTCATCGCGGGCCTCCCTTCGCCCGGGGCGAGGTCCGACATGTGCAGAATACCTCAGCAGCTGAAGAACTTTGGTCCCCGTCCCTCCTTGTCTCCGGTCCCCTTCTCCCGTGCTCTCTCGGCCAATTACCAATTCCCTTTTGAGATACGATGACATTGAGTTTTGACAGCTTTTTTTCCCCGCCGTCATTGAACTTCTTTTGCCCCTCCTTCTCCTCTTTCGCCCCTCTTTTTTCTCCGGCTCTGTCTGTTTTTTTTTTTGAAGGTCTTTAATCTGGGCTCACAGACAGGTGGGGTTGGTTGAGCCGAGCGCTAAATGAAAGCCCGTGGAATCGTAGTCGCCTCTTTGACCTCGGGTTCTCCTTTCTCAAGAGTGGGCCTCGTTACCGGCGGTGGGATGTCACCTCGGCGCGAGCCAGATCAAACGCCTTATGAAGTGCGTGCTCGGGGCGCGTGCATGTCCGCGCGGATCAGCCGGAATCCTATTAGAACACCTGATAATGTCAAAAACTGACAGAACGAGAGATAAAACCCTCAACATGGACACATTTAAACAAACTTTCTGTGACTTCAAACTTCTCCGACAGACGAAGTTTCGGTGCCGAGGGATCAAATTCCCTCAGGTTGTCATTCTCATTCTGCGTGGCTCCTGATAACCATCTGCAATTTACAACCTAAAGGTCAAAGTCTGCATGAGGAACACTGAGGCTAATCCATCCGCCGAGGATAACTCTTTTTGATGACACTTTCTGATGAGTACGGCAACATCCAGGGTTTGCACAAGATCTAATATTTGCAACATGCTGTGTTATTGAAAATGAGATTTTCCGTTGCGGGTAGAAAAGCTCAGCAGACAATAAAACAGTTTCAAAACTATTTATAATATTCTGTCCCTGTACCTGTCTTGTACTTTTGATGCCTGAGGCGGTCTCTCCCGCTATCTTTTTTCCTTCCCTTGTTTACTTAGTTTTCTCTCCAGTCCCCTCATTCAATCTTTTCTCAATCTGGTGTTTCTGTCTACTGGTGCGGGAACGGGTCAAGGGCAGGAAAATGATAACATTCGCTCATTCTCTGGTCAAATTAGGAGCGCACACAAGCCGGGCAGGTCCGCACACACCCAGGCGACCGGCGATGATGGATGAAAGGTCTTACTCCAAGGGTGTAAACATGATTCATGGCGTCTTTGTAGGTATTAGTCCTACACACGTACACATCACACTGTCTCGACTGTACTTGTATTGCAGAAATGTGCTCTTTTGTCAACACATTTCTTTATAATGCCAGTTGGATTCCACCTCTGGCACTTCACTCGCAACAAAACCTACTACACTGTTTGAATGTCAACAAGAAAGAAACAGGAAGCATTCAAGTCACTGCCTCCAGTCAGTCACGGCAGGTGGAAGCAGGTTCAAGAAGGTGTGTTTATCGGCTGACTCGCACACAAACCCACACATCAAATGCCTCTGATACTATTAGCTTTGTTTATTCGAGCACCGGCACAAAAAGGAAGTGACGAGGCGACTGTTTGTGGATGAATGCTCTGGGTTTTTTTTTTTTTTTTTAAAACGCCGCGCATCCGTCTTCACAGACTGGCAATGTGAGTGAGAAGAAAAGAAGGTGGAGGAGAGGGAAGAGTTTGGGAAAAGTAGGAGGAGGGTGGGACCCGGCAATGCATGTTTGTCCTCTGTAGGGGACAAAAGTTTCAGTTTTACTTAACAAAAATGCTGTCCATTGCAAAGGACATTCCATTAAATGAATAAAAATAGTGTAAAAAATGTATCTGAAAAAACTGTCGCGTTATGTAGTTTCCAATCAAGACGATTCTTTACTGTAAAAAAAAGCTAAAACCTTCACTTTCCTGGGTCTCAGGAGGTTCAGACACTGTTAGAGGAAAGAAAAATGAACAAGCAACATCAAACTATGAGGCAAATGTTCACACATCTGCCACAAAGACTTAATGAAAGACGTGGACTTCAGCACTAGCCTCAATTTTACATTTTAGCGTCGTCATTTTGACCTTTTGGAGCTTGAAGTCACTCCTAAAGTGAACTGAAAACACAAACTACACCGCTAAGGATGACGTGCTTGAAATGTGACCAAATAATCAAAGATCTTCCAACTATTGGCCTAATTGGCAAGCTAGCTTACCAAATTAATGCTAGCCATAATGAAGCATCATGCTAACGCAGGATTAGGTATCATTTTATGAGTTGATTTGTCAACTGGAGCTGTGAAAATTTGGAGCTAACAGTTAGCGGCTGCGTAGTTCAAGTTAAATTTATCGGAGGCACGGCTTGAGTTTTTTGTCGCTAGCACGTAGCAGCTGCCAGGGGCTGTCAACGAAGATGCTCCTTTTTTGTAACTTAAATCTTTATTGAGTTTTATGTATAATTATAACAGTAACAAAAAAAAAAAACCATAAAAAAGACAAAAACAAACAGACAATCAAACAAAAAAAACAACAAAGAGAGCCGACGAACAAGAGAACAAATGAGTACAAATAAAAACCATGTGCCTGGGTAGCAGCAGTCAGTCTATTGATTCAGTGTAAATATAGTCCATTTATTCCACTTTTTACCCGGTTGTGGTTCTTCCAGTCTCCGTCTGTGTGGTAATTTTTCCATTAGGAATATTTCTTCAGGTGTGGATCTCCACTGATCCTTTGATGGAACGGTTGCCTTCCCCCACTTCCTTGTTACAGTTCTTTTTTTTTTTTTTTTTTTTTTTTTTGCAGCTATATCTGCACAAAGATGCTTTTACATCGGTTTTAGCTTCACGCTAATGCTCTTGCTAACTTACTGGCAACGCAGACCACACTGCCAGATATGGCTAAGTATTAAGATATGTTTTGTTTAATGAATATTAGGCTAGCTTTCCTGATTAATACTAGCATGAATGTGGCTGTATTATGCTAACTGTCTGTATATTGTATGTGTATCTGTATTCGGCCTGCTCAGGGACTACAGGTGGAAATTAGCACTAGTGCTAAACCTGGCACACTACATCTCACCTGTTTAAGGTTAATGTATATTGTGCATTGTCCCTGTCTAAATAAATCAAATAAATAAATAAAATACTGTAAGTACCATGTAACGTGTAGCATTTAGCAGCTGTCAGTGGCACTACATAAACATACTCTCATGATGTTTTCAGCGCTATGCTACCGCTAAGTTATTAAAAACACAGACCATAGATGCTCATGTTATTACCACAGAGGTTTCATGGACTTCAGCTGAGTCAGATGATGCTAATTTGCGTGGAATATTGCACACCATTGCATCCTAACCGCATATACTGTTAACTGCACTGGACTGTACATACTGTGTTTTACATTTTTCCCCTTATACATAATGTACGTAGTGTGGATATACTTATTCTTGAGTGTTTTTATGTTTTTCTTTTTTATCTAGTCTAGAACTATGAGGTAAGAATAATTTCGATATGTGAACATAATGACAGCAAACATTCTTGAATCTCAGATTAACCTTATGTGAGCTGCTGTACATTAGCCGAGTAGCTAATGCGGCTGCGTCATGCTAACAGCCCATATTCTGTAAGTACACTTTCATTGCGTAAAACTGGAAGTCTTAGTTCTTTCTTGACCACTTCAGTCAGGCTAATATTACAAGGATATAAACTGTGGCTCTCAGGAGCTTCACACCAAGACGCTCCAGTTTCCAGCTGTGGTTGTTGCCCCTTTGACCTACTATCAATGTAATAATAAGACAATAGTTCAACCCCCCCCACACCTCCATCCGCACAAACAGTGGATGCGATCGATTAGGGCAGCGACAGTAGAAGGAGGCGGGCTCTGCACCAGCCTTTACCGGACACCCATCAGTCTATGAGGTCTGACAGCTGCTTTGTGCTCGTCCATCTCCGCAGCCCCACTTACCTCCATCTCCTCGTATCGCTCCTTTCAGCTACTTTCATCTCGTCCCTGTATATTTTTCTAATCTCCCAAACATGCACATACACAAAAGCATCTTTCCGCTCTGTTCTCACTGTGGCTTTTTATTCACACGGTACAGAAGACGTCTGTTTTGTCCCCGTGCTGCTAAAATCTGACCTATTTTTGCTGAAAGACTCCAGGCATTTTTTTTTTTCTTCACTAAGGCCAGTCTAGCAAAGCAAATTGTATAAAATCCTCACCGCATCATCTATTTGGAATCCCTCTGTGAGAATTACTTAAAATGCCTGACCAAGTTGATATGGATAAATGTTCCCCATCAGCACTAAGTGAAACCCACTGCTTGTCTCCGTTTTGAGACGACAGTGACGGCGGAGACGGCCATTCCTCCAAAGAAAATGTAATTTAATTCTTATGTACCTCTTCATCATTCGTCACTAGAGTCGCAGAAGTCTTCCAACTTCGCTCTTGCTGTTTTTCCCAACCTTCCTTCTACCAATTACTGTTGTCTGTGACCGTGGGGAGGCTCATGGCTCACCCATTGGGTGCCATCCAACGGATTTGATCCCCTGCTCTGGCCACGGCCATCTGTGTCTGTTGGCGTTGTAATGAGAAAAGAACGCCTGCTGGTCTTTTCCTCCAATCCCAAGCCTCGGTCCTTGTCTATGTGCCTGAGCTCTGGACAGCAGTAATTTGGTATCTGCCTTTCATACGTTCGACCTCCGAGCCCCGTCTCTGCTCATGCTTGCATAACCTTGCGGATGATGAAAACCGGATAAAAGGATAAATATATATTTGGAAATGGAAAATGAGCCAGGCACAAACAAGTACTATTTTGCTGTCTCTGTGCTCAGTTAGGCTAAAGAGATATGGGAAACATTCTGCTTATCCCCTGAGCTAATCCCTTTAGACAAACGTCCAATCCCTCAAAGCATGGTGCTTATTGCAACACTAGCCAATGGGCGGCATTGTAAAATGATGTCAGTTTGCAGTCCTGCATCTGAACACTTTATTCTTGCTCTGTTTGATAAAAAAAAATTTAAAATGCACATTTTAGTTCCTTGATGCTGTGAGGATCGTCAGAGCCAAGACGGAAAAGTTAATCCAAATGTGAAGCATCTGGCAGCGTCAAAACCACTTAAAAAAAAAAACAAAACAAAAACAAAAAAACAGGGCTAAACTTACTTTTGTAATTTTCTCTATATTTAATGTTTTTTAATCAATAAAGACCCAAACATCCACTGGTAACAAAAGTCATCTACCAATATAAAATGTTTAATAACCTCGGATCCATTAAACCCATCACAACATGTCAATAATTGGTGTAAATACAGTTCTTCATGTTTTCATGGTCATCAGATATGACCCATTTGGACGTTCAGAGGCTCCGTAGTTACTGTGGAAACACCATCATCTTCTACAACCCCCCCCCATGACCACCAAAATGTCATCATTTGTCATTAGAGGTAAAAATGAAGAAAAAACCCTACAAAATAATAATTAATGTAGAAAAAAAATAACAAAATAAGCTACAAAATTAAAAAAAAAACAGCCAAAGTAATGAATAAAAATTGAAAAGAAATTAACAATAAATCAACAAAATTACAAGTAATGTTAACACTATAAGCCACAAACTGAACAAAGTAGGAGAAAAAAATAGTGAAATAGGCAAGAAAATAAACAAAATATTTTTTTTTAAAAATTACAAAAAAGAAGAAAAATGTATTAAATAGCCAACAAAATGAACTAGAACAGCCACAGTAATCAATAAAATGAACAAAATGAATAAAAATGGTGATAAATTGCTTAAGTTTAATAGAGTTTAATAGAGAGGGAACTGCCGGAAAAGTAACACTGGGTCTTTATGGGTTAAGTGATTTATTTCCTTTTATTCTAATGTTATCCTCTATATTTTGCATTTTGTCAGTATAAATCAGGTATTTAATTCACTGATCATGAAAATGTTCATTAAAGCTCAGATTAAAGTTGATGGTTATTCTATCAAAAACAGAGAAAACTGCAGAAAAAGTGACTTTTCCAGTAAAATACACCATGAACTGAACATAACCCCAGTGTGTCCATCCACTGTCATTGATCCAACTCCATGGGTTTGACTGGGGAATCAATGTTGGTGAAGATGACGGTGTTTCCACGGTAACTACGGAGCCTCGGAACATCCAAAAGGATCACATCTGATCATTTTACTCCAATTATTGACATGGGTTGATAGGATCAGTAGATGGTTCAGGTCGACGGTGGTTATTTGGGTCTTTTTGGGTTAATTTGGACTCGGTCATTGGTTTTCCAGTTGGATAACCCCAAACCAAACCTACTTAAGCTCATGCCTATATCACAAATTAGCTACTTAGCTGAACAACGTCACCACAGGGTACTACTTAATACTGCTGAACATGGCGGTTATTTGTCCGTATTGGTAATGCCATGTGACCGATGTATTTTCATGCCAATAAAATGGAAAAACACAAACATACTTCGGCCGTTCATATGCTCGTCCATAAAAACATGACTGACTTGTGAAATACAGGACAGTTAAAGGCGTATTTGTGTCCAGTTTGAGCTTCACTACCTTATTTATTGCGTGCATGTGCTAAACAGTCCTGTCACATGTATTATAGAACCACTGTACTGCAACTGTCGTCTGTAATGTTTGTATTTGTCGACATTCACCTGGATATTAGTGGGTACAACTAACAGAAATAACACGCGTTAGCACATTTCCACACGGTCGTCGTCTCTTTCGCCGGTGCTGTTTTTTCCTTCCTTAAGCTGATGCTGATTCTGTACTTTGCTCCCAAATTTCCATAATGGACTTTGTATTCATCTTCATTAGGTATATGTGTATAATTCATCTCCGACCAGGCTTGTGCCGCAGTAGTGGCGTAAATTAAGAGACAGTATTGGAATTATCTGCAGGTCAATTAATCGTTAGAGTCCCATTTCTAGAACGTCTAATTCATACTTGTTGACTTTAACTAGAACGGGGACTCCATAAGAAGCCCACTCGTCAGTAATATTTCTATTTTATGGACACAACTTGCGACGTTTTGAAGAATCCTCCGCATCTTTGGCTGTGACTGATGCGGTGGATGAGCGGGTCTTTAAATCCAGCCGAGGTATGGCTGTGTACGTGTGCACGTTGGGCTCCAAATCCCATAGTAGGTGCTGCACCATAATAATGATGCTATTAAACCCTGTGCTTAAGCTGACTTTGCTTTCCTTTCCCCTCCTCCTTTATCCCCCTCTTCCTGCCTCCGTCGCTTTTTCTCTTTACACTCCTGCCCCCTCCCACACTTTCAGCTGACCCCCCTCTCCTTCTCCTCCATGCCCCACAAGTCCGAACCCCCCCCCCTTCTTCTGCATTATTAGTGCATATAGCTCTCTCCTGGCTCTGCAGAAGCCATTAGCTGAGATTAGCAGTGGAGGAGCCAGCCCCCCCCCCTCCCCTTTTCCTCTCGCTCACTTTATTT
>JAPQRP010000012.1:22629285-22645423 GCA_037367295.1 Apogon hyalosoma | reverse complement strand
CATTATATTTGTCCAAACTAATGGACCTTTAGTTGGACCAGGCAGGAAAATGAACAACAAACTGAAGAAAACAAGGGGGAGAAGAAGTTTTTTCCACGACTGTATAAGAAAATCAAACTCATTATTGGGTTAAAATGCTTTATTTCACATAAAATAATCTGCCAGTGCAGTGAGAACATTGCACTTAGATAATATTTCTTATTTTAAGAAAACTTGATAAGGATTATAGAATCCTGACATTATTGTTTTAAGCAGAAAATACTTCTTTTAAGTCTTCATAGTAAGATTTTTCATATGGTCGTATGAAGATGTAATGACTCAATAGATATATTTACAGGTAAAACTGTCTAATCCAGTCTAAATGTGTTGAGGGTGAACAGTTCCTGTGTCCTCCAGACTCATCCTCCAACAATAGAGTTGGTTTGATTGTAAATATTGTTTAAATTTGTTGTAATATCTACGCTTAGGTAGATGAAGATGAAAATTCTTACAAGTCAAATAATCTGAACAAAATTAAGTCTCAGTAAGTAAATAAATGTAAAAAAAAAAGGATCTTTCAGATAAATATTCCACATTCTGGTTAGTTTATCTACGTCAGATCTTCCTTTTTTGCACTGCATCCTTATTTGGTTCTTACCGAGATGAAAAAAACCCCCAAAAACTTAGATAATTCATCTTGTTTTAAGAGTACATTTCTTATTTTGAGGGTTCACACATCTGTAAACATGCTTATTTCTAGATTCAGCAATCTTAATTCAAGAAATCTTGTCACGTGACGTTCTCTTGCTGCATGGACAGATATTTCCCTTTTTCCTCAGATTTGGTGTTTTTATCTTGTTAGACGCCCCTTTTTTACAGCGTATAATGCACACATAGAATCTCGTATTAGCACATTAGCATAAACTCTTAGCATATTAACAGAGGTGAGCTGCAGGTACAACTCCAGATCTACATCAGCACCATGTTCAAGGGCACTAACAGGAGAATTAACCTACGTATCTGCTGTTTTGCATGGTCATCCATACAAATCAGTCCAAAGTTACTCTGAACATGGATATTAGAAGGAGATGTTTGCATGTGGGCACAGTCCAGTGACAGTTTCGACATGCAGGGGTTAAACAAATGGACAGGAAGAGTTTGGGCATTAGCAAATTAGGAGCAATGAATGAAAAATAGTAGAATGGATCGATGCAGACTCAGAAACGCCCTGACAGTCACAGCCCGCAGCTGTGAGGAAGGGCTATGATGGCTTCATGGATTATCGCCTCCACAGACGGCAGCAAACAGCGGGTACAAATAACACAGTATGTAAAGGTATTATAATCTACAAAAGGAAAAGAACACAAAGGTAGGGTTCAGTTCGGTCTAGGATGTTAGATGTTCATCGGGGTTATGGGCGAACCTTTGCACCTGACAGTTCTAAATCCTGAAGACGACACGAAGCCCCGCCTGCAGCGCCGACGATAACGACACCTACTTCTAGCGTCTGTTTCTGTCTGTAAAAGCGACACGAGGCTTTGGCGTTTTTGAAAGCGACGCGGCGTCGACGGCCGCACGTTGCTAAACAAAAGAAGCCGGCCTCCGGAGCGACCTGTGGACACGTTTTCAACAGTGGCTGCGTCCTCATTCAGCACAACGAGCCACTCCATCACTCCCCACCTCTGTGAAGCACCTCACTAGATCACTTCATTGTTGTTGTTTCCCTCTGTTTACGAAGCTAGGCCCGTTGGAACGCTGCTTAGCCTGGTTAATAATGTGCATGTGTGCGCGGCGCTTGTGTGCAGCTCTGTTCATTAGGCGAGCCCGATTGTAGGGCCAGATGGCAAAGCGAGTTTGTTTAATTAAAACCATTCATATTTCAAGAGCGGAGCGGCAGCGGCGCTGGTCTTAGGTCTGATTTCCCCAACTCGGTGGAGGAGTGGGAGTGCGCGTCGCTGTTTGTGTGTTTGCATATTTGTGTATTTGCGTATGCGCCGATTGCCCCTCGCCAAATGGTGGGGAGCACCGAAATCACCCAGCGGAAAGCTCGCACGCTATCAATCAGCAAGTTCTACATGCTATTCCCTCAACGCCCTCCCCAAGGTTACTGTCCAGGCAGGCGCCGCTTAAAAAAACATCAGAAAATCAGACGAAATGGTGTGAATAATGGGTTTTAAACAGTTTGTATTAAGGTGGAATGTTTGTATATTTCACAGCAGGCTTAGTGTTTTGGTGTGCGCCTGCAGTCGTCTGCCGGGTGTCTCTTATTCATTTCCATCTGTCCCTTACCCCTCGCCCCTCATTTCTTTCCGTGATATCCTCAGGCAAAGCAACAGCGAGGGAGATAGAACGAACAAGAGGACCTGGTGAGATGATGTGAGAGAAAGCACGGAGGGAAGGTAACGGGAAAAAAAAAAAAGAAGAAAAAGTAAGCATGGCAAGGGAGAGTAAATGAGGGAGTCGAAGAGATGGAGCGAGGAGACGGAGGAACGGCGGGAGGAAAAAAAAAGGGCAGAAGATGCAGAGAATGTAGCACGTAGAGAGGGAGGGATTGGACTCAGGCGTGACGGAGTCGCCGGCGGGGAGTGGCGGTCGACGGCGGGATGATTGATCACTGCTCAGCCGGCGCAGGCAGGTATTCAGATCAGACCGGGCGTCGCTGTGGAGGACCGCGGAGCCCACCCGGCGCAATAACAGCCCCATTGGAACGGAAAGGCAAACCCACGAAACGGCGACAAAAAGGCTGGACGGTCGGGTCGCATCCGCAAACCGAACGATTCGATGGGGATTGGTCGATCAGCGGAGTAGAACCAGTATTTGAAATGGAAAAGTCCTGCCTTCAGCTCACACAACAGACATTAGCTTCTATTATCGTAGATTTTTTTATGCTTGTTTCCACCGTAATGCACTTTTCGGTAGTTGCTAATACAGTTTCGACGATACAAAGACTGTAACGGACATCGTATTTGAACGTTTGTTGGTAAAATCTTGGGTCCAGTCTTGAGTTGAGTGTATTTATTGATAAACAGGCCTTGATATAATAGAACATTCCAAATCTGAATATTAATGCACCACGAAGAGAAGAAAAGGGCATTTTTGGGCCGAATTAGAGCATGACAACCGCTAAGTCGGAAAATATCACTCACGGAAACATTCCGTCGTCCTGATTTGAGCTACATGGAGGGAATGTTAGGTGACATGACTTCATAACATTATAAACAAGGCTGGGTTTGTTTCTTGGAGATTTAAAGATGTAATCATTAATTTGTCCTGCACTCAAGACACATTACAAGTTCATTTTGGTCTGAAAAGATGGGAAACTTCTTCTTATGGTAGAATATTGCAAAGCAGTTCCATTCTGATTCAATTCTTTTCGCATGCACACACAACTCTGCTCAGATCTGCATCCATGCAGCCTATACACCCTAGCGAAACCAGGAATTAGACTGGACCGTACACTTACCAAATGCCCTATAGGATTAAATTTCCGCATTTTCTGGCCTCATCATCCATTAGAAGCTGGGGCGTTGTAGGGGGGGTGTGGGGGGGTGTTGAACGTGACAAATTCATGGGGCTTGGCTTTTCTGGGGGGCCCACAGAGCAGTGGAGGGGCTCCAGTGGATACAGGTTAGAAGTTGGGAAAATTTCGTTGAAGGAGTCGGATGTTGAAAGCATGTTAAGTTTCACTTTCGCTTCAGGCCAGCGTTAATTACATTAGTTATGGACCGAACCCTCATGTATATAACTGCTGCTCCTACCCCATGTGCATACCCCCCACCACCACCCACCCCACTCTGACAAATCAACAAGATACTGAATTTTATAAAGGGCCCGCATCGTTTAGCTTTCATGGGGCCCACAGTTGCTATCTGCGCCCCAGACTGGAAGTATCATGTACTGACTTCTGCTTTCTAACCTGGAGTCTTCACCATCATATTTAAAAATGAATCTCATTGGTGGTTCAGCTCCAGCACTTAGCCTCGTCCCTTGGCGTTGTGTGGAAGCATATGTAGATTCAGTCTCACAGGTTTTACTGTAAGTTGCTGCTGAAGCCTCTCGTGACGTCGCTCTGCATCTGTTATTATTTTTTTTTAATGATTATTTTCAGCTCACTGAAATAAGGCGAATGTGTTGTTGCTGGGGCAAGTGCGGCCTTGTGCACGTCCTTGGTTGTGATTGTGTTTGATTGTAATTTGGGTCATCTGCTGAACGTCCAAATGGGTCATATCTGATGACCGTGAAAAGACGACAAACTGTATTTTACACCAATTATTTACATGGATTGATAGGATTAGTGGATCGACGGGTATGAAACAGTTTAGATCAGTAGATGGTTCTGGTCGTCGGTGGATGTTCGGGTCTTTATGGTTAAATAAGAATGTAAACAGAGGGATTTTCCATGGGTTCCAGGAAGTATACAGTGCCTTTTGTGGCGTCCTGGGTCAAAACTAGACCTCAACACTCACATGGTGGAGGTCCGGCTGGAATGGAATGGTTGCTGTGGTGTTTTGTGAATCCCACTCCTAAAGGAGGTTTTATAAATCCATATTTGGCTGCAAACACAGATCCACTAAGAAGCAGAAGCATTTACAAGCATTTTAACTGAGGATGGACGCGTTTCCATTAAATGCGACATAAACTTGAGGGAAACGCTTGAAAAATGGCAAGAATCTGGAACTAGTGTGGAGTCATTTAGTCATTTATGCTGCACTGTGTCACCAGCAGGTGGCGCTGCAGGCTACATTACACTCTAATTAGACTGTGGAAGAAGTAATCAATCACATAATCAATCACAAACGCCTTGTCAACGAAGTGAAGAAGCTGTTTTAGGAAGTTTCTTTGTCTCCATAACGCAAACAAATGTCAAAACGGGCATTAAATGTTAAGAGAAAAGCACCTTAAATGAACAAATTAACCCTAAAAACAAGCGAAAACATTTATTGTGATAAATATTGTCGCTGTCAGGTGGAAACCTCATATGTCCAAAACTGTTCTTTTTCAGGAAACTGGAAAAACGATGTACATTCTAAATAAATGAATGGAGTTAAGACGTACTCACAAGCCGTTTCCAAAACTTTGCATTGGTTAAATATTTCTAAAATTGTGAAGACTGACCAATGGAATCGTATTGACTTGCGAAGTTTCCGCCCAGCATTGACGATATTCATACATAAATAACCCGAACTGTGATTGAACCAGTTACTTATTCTAAGTTCAGATACAGGTAAACGTTTCCCAAATCCGATTTTTTCGCCCATATGTGACCTGTGTCCGATCTGTTAGCGACCGTTTGAACAGCACTAATCCGACCCCGGCCACTTTCATATGTGGTCCGAAATCCGATATCTCATATTTTGCAATGCGACTTCAGTCTGAACGGCCAGGTCGCAGTTATCAGGATTGCGACAAACATCACAACGCTGCGTCCTAGGAGCGCTCCATCCGTAAACACAGCGCGAGCCGTAAAACGATGCATATTCTGAATAAATAAATGGAGTTCAGAGATTGGTTAAATGTTTCTAAAACCATGAAGACTGACCAATAGAATCATTAAAATAAATCCAAAAATGGACTTAGGAGAAGCTGCTCCTGTTCAGAGCACTCGCAGTTAGAGGCCCAGTCGAGTACGGCGGCCATATTGTTTCAGAGGGAATACGTGTGTGGTGGGTTTGGCTTTAAACATGGTGGCCTTGTATTTCTACATTGTGCTCTGCAGTCTGGATGCACAGTTGATAAAGCGCGAGCGGGTGCTTGTAGGCGAGAGAGAAAGGCAGCAGAATGGCTTTTCACGGCGCCGCTGAGACATGACTGTATTTTCAATGAGGGCCTACAGTCATATACGCCGCCGTGTGCATTTCGTGCCTTTTTAGGGGCAACGAAGCGACGACTTGCAATTTGGCCGGTCTCCAAATGGCACGGGCATTTGTTATGTTCGGAATAAAATCACTTTCTCCAACAGCTGTTGGTTTAGAACAGGGGTGTCGAACTCATTTTAGTTCAGGGGCCACGTTCAGCGCAATATGTTCTCAAATGGGCCGGATGTGTAAAATAATAGCATCATAACCTATAAGTGATGACAGCGCCGAACTTTTCTGTATGTTTTACACTGAAAAAAGTACAGTTATGCAATGAAAACGTGAATAACCTGAACCAAATGAAATGTTTTAAGAAAAAAAAGTCGCAATTTCAGCAATTATTTTGAAAAGAGTCTGTATTTGCAACATTTTTACAGTACAATAAAGAGAAAAATGTGGAGCTGTCATTATTTATAGATTATTGTGATAGTATTTTATTGATCGGATGAATGTAAGATTGAATTAGTCTGAACTAAAATGATCAACACCCTTAACTGTTCGTATCTTTTTCATTTTTGCATTTCACAACATCATCTCACGGGTCAGACTGGATCTGTTCACTGCAAAAATCTAAATCTGACCAAGTGTGGTTTTGTCATTTCTAGTTTGCTTGAATTAAACAAAAGAAAAAAAAAATGAATTAAGAAAAAAAAATCCTGAATTAAGCAAATAATCTTGAATTAAGCAAAAAATCATTAAGCAAAAAAGTATTGAATAATGAAAAAATCTTGAATCAAGCAAAAAAAAATCTTGAATTATGCAAAAAAAAACTTGAATTAAGCAAAAAAAAAACAACCTCAAATTAGGGAAAAAACAACACGAATTAAGCAAAAAAAATCTTGTATCAACCACAAAAATTACTGAAGTAAAAAATATACTGAATAAAGAAAAAAAAATCTTGAATTAAGCAAAAAAACCTGCCAGTGGAACCAGTGAAAATGATCTTGTTCAGATTTGTTCAGTCAGATTTTCCAGATCTATTGTTTCTAAATCAGTTCTTCTATGTGACTGAAAAGTTCCTCTGTAGGTGATTCTGTTTTATTTGAAGTGTGATCACATATTTGGCCTAGAAATGAGACAAACCCACTGGGTCAGATTTCTTTTTTTGCAGTGTTGGCGGCCGGTTTTGGCCCAGGGGCCTTATGTTTGACACCCCTGCTTTAGAATGAACCTGCTGTAGTTCCCTGTTGTTTTTTTTTTCTTCCGCTCTTTCCGTGATAATGTGACTTGTTAGCCGGGGTTTGTATGTCAGGTGGTGCTTCTGGGGCGGTCTTCACTGAAGACAATTAAACACCTCGGAGGCACCGAGCCAAAGCCCCCCCCTCGTCCCCGTTACCTCCCGGTCGCTCTGTTTCCAGCTTGTTTTCCCTCCTTGCCGACTCCTCCCGCTCTCCCTTTTCTTTTTAACCTCTTCACACCAGAACCGTTGTGCCTTTTCCTCTGTTACCGTGTAATAAGGTGGAGGTGAACAGGTTGCGGCAGGCGAGGGATGGCATTTGCTGGTGCATGCTGGAACATCTTGTGTACAGCGTTGGGACACAGTGGGAGTCGTGTCTTTCCCAGTGTGAGATCCATAGCGTGGCTGCAGAGGATGCCAATAGCCATATCAGCCCACGCCAAGTCTTTATTTATTTACCGTCCGTTTAGGGAGGGGTACTTTCTAATTTTAGCACAACATTCAGTCCAATTGTCCACCAGAGATTCACGACAGGGTTTGATTTGAGCCACGTTTAACCCATAAAGACCCAAACGTCCACTGATCTAAACTGTTTAATAACATCTGAGCCACTAATCCTATCAGTCCATGGAAATAACTGGTGTAAATACAGTTCTTCATCTGTTCACGGTCATCAGATATGACCCATCTGGACGTTCAGAGGCTCCGTAGTTACCGTGGAAACACCGTCATCTTCTCCAACATCGATTCTCCAGTAAAACCCATGGACTTGGATCAATGACAGTGGATGGACACACTGGGTTTAGCATACATATATGAAATAAAATGAACAAAAACAAGTCAAAAATTGACCAAATAAGCAAAAAAATAAAATAAAATAAAGTACAAGAGCAGTAAAATGAATAAAAACAGCCAAAGTAATGAAGAAAATGAAAAAAAGAACAATAAATAAAGTAAAATGAATGAAATAAACCACAACCTGAACAAAGATGAAGAAAAAAAATTCTAAAAGAGGCCAGAAAATCTAGAAAAATAAACAAAATAACGAACTAAATTAACAAAAACAACATAATAATAAATAAAATAAACAACAAAAACAAAAGTATAAAATAGGTGACCCATTTGGACGTTCAGAAGCTCCGCAGTTACCGTGGAAACACCGTCATCTTCTACAACATCGATTCGCCAGTAAAACCCATGGAGTTGGATCAGTGACAGTGGATAAAATGCACAAAAATGAAGAAAAAAATGGTATAAAATGATAAATGATGCGAAAAAATGAGGAAAAAACTGAGTAAAATAAAGCTAAAAAAAAAAAGCAACAAAATGAACAAAAACAGCCAAAGTAATGAATAAAATGAATAATAAATCAACAAAATAATACGTAATATTCACACTATAAGCCACAAACTGAACAAAATTGAAGAAAAAAATAATGACAGTTTTTCTTCCGTTTTCTCTGTTTTTGGTTTAATAACTTTCAAATGTAATCTCAGCATGAGGATTAACGTACATGATCAGTAAATGAAATATTGGAAAATAAATGATTTTCACCGACAAAATCCAAAACAGAGAGGATAATATTGTGATTAATGGTGATAAATCATTTAAGAAAGGTTCAGTCGAGACAAACCTTCATTTGGGAACGAACCCGACAGTAGCTTTGGGTCTTTATGGGTTGAAGTTGTTGGGCTTCAAGCACATGTTCGACTAAAACTAGACGCTTTTCTCCTGGACGTTACGTCAATTCTGGCCTCAAATTCAGTTACGGCAAAGATGCAACAGGATGAAAGTTCCCTTGTAGTGTTTGAATGGTTTAATGTCATGAAATCAAAATCAAATGAACTGCAACAAGACGAGTGATGCAAAGGGACGGTTAAAAGCTTAATGAAGTGCAGAAGGGTGCACAAATCTAAATGTGGAACATCAAAATACACCAGTTAAATGAGTAAAAACAGTCAAAGATTTAAGCATTTACGAGCGTTTTAACTGAGGATGGACGCGTTTCCGTAAAATACGACATAAACGGGAGGGAAACGCTCGAAAAATGGCAAGAATCTGGAAGAATCTGGGATCCAGGCTGCACTGTGTCCCCAGCAGGAGGCGCTGCAGGCTACATTACACTCTAAATAGACCATAGAAGAAGTCATTTTGCTGTTATTTTCAGTCTCTTCGTCAAATCTCTTGGATCAGATGTGTTATCGTAATATCTGGGAAGCTGATCAATCCCAAAATCAATCACAAAAACCTCGTCAAGGGAGTGAAAAAGCGGTTTTTGTGTTTTCTTTTTTTTTTTGTCTCCGTAACACACACAAATGTCAAAATGTGCATTCAATGTTAACAGAAAAGCACCTAAAATGAACAAATTAACCCAAAACACATGATGATTAATAACGTTGCTGTCGGGCGGAAACCTCTTATGTCCAAAACGGTTATTTTTCAGGAAACTGGAAAAACCACGTATGTTCTAAATAAATGAACGAAGTTAAGACACGTAGCCACAAACCGTTTTCAACACTTTTCATCGGTTAAATATTTCTAAAACCGTCAAGATTTGTTTGATGACAACAAAAGACCAAAACTGGACTTAGGAGGTTTGGGCCCCACATCGACGGTACGCTGTGACTGAGCCCAGTTCCTTCCGTTCGTACAGTTTTACTCGGTTGACGGTTCCTCCTGCCTGCATGTAAATATGTGCATTTGTACGTTTCTGTGCACAGGCTGGATCACAGAGCCGACGCCTCCTCTCACTTCTGGGAGTTTGTGGAAAAGCAACAAACAAGCCCAACATTCAGGTGTTCACGCATTCCGTGGGCCGACACCGCCGGCGTCCGCTCATGCATTCATTCATGCCTTCGCCAAACTGCCCGTACTTTGTGTGCGAGCGGCGTCGGTCTTCCCCGCGTCTTCTGTGAGTTAAGGCGCATACACGAACCCGTGCATAATCACCTCCAACTCCTCATTCTTTCCACTAAAGGAAGCGCCGACTGTTTGTGGACGCGTCATATTTATGTGATTACACAACTTGGCAGAAAAAAAGAAAAGGTGAGCGTGTTTTTGCCAAATCCGACAAGTAGAAGCAGATGCGATGCAGACGCTGTTTTAACGACGGTCTGAACAAACCGGTCACAGACGGAATGTAAGCACTGACACTCTGCTTGACCTTTAAGGTGGAATTGTAAATAGTGTACGTTTCCCGGCCTGTGTTTGGACACGACCCGACCGGTGCGTGTTTGAACCCACTCTCTGTTTGTATTAGACGTTATGCATGTGCAGCGTCCGGACCACCGGGGCCGTGACCTTTGACCTTTAACATCCGAGTCCACCCACACCTCTGTCCACGGCGCTGGGTTCGGTTTGTTTTTGTTTATTTATTGATTTTTTTTATTTTGAATTGAAAACCAAAAATAGCAAAGAAAAAGCAAGAAAGAAAAACAGAAATATATGCGAAAAGAGGCGGGGTCAAGTGCAACTTCTATAGCCCCGCCCCCTTACCCCATGAAGTCCAATGAAGAGCCACAGAATATTACACATATAAAAAAAAGCATATATATATATATATATATATATACACATTGTATGTAGTAATTAATGATTCATAATCACATAATATAATACACATCATACACATTATATATTAATACATGATTTAACTTTATAACATTAAATAACTATGCTTACATTGTACAAGAATAATAATAATAATAATAATAATAATAATAATTTTTCATTCATTCATTTATTTGATTTGAGAAGAAGAAAACACTAAACCTTTTTCTGTGTAAAAGGAACTAATATCAGAGCAAATCGGATCTGCCTTGGCGGAGGTCTGCACTTTTCTAGTTTCAATATTTTTTCATGTTTATTGAAGGAAAATAGACACTTTTAATCACAGAATTACAATTTACCTTCTGTTTTTCCTAAGTACAAACATGTATGCATACAGACACACATATATACATACACACATGCATGCAAAAACAAATGAAAGAGCCCTAGCAAATACATAAAAAAATGAAAAAATTAAATGTATAATGAAATAAACAACCCCCCTGAATCCACCGCAGCTCGTCCTGACCAGTACAAAGTAACGGTTACTTCTGTTTTATAAAGTCTGTGTCGTTCCTTTGACTTTTCCTTTTGGATGTTCGATGCTGCGTTCATGGACGTGGGCTGGGTGGACCCACAGCTCCTGAAGGCACCGCTTGGAAACCGCCGTTCCTTCTGGGAAACGGGATTTTGTGTGGAAGCGCCTCAGCCTGCCAACGGCGTCGCCTGCTCCGGCTAATTGATACCAATTAGGTCGTATTATTTAGGAATTTGACATGATGTTAGTCTTTAATGGGGCCGGTTTGATGACTCAGAGTCGCAGAAAAACGCTGTAAAACTGTCAAAACAGACAAACAAACGCTGAGCGGCTGCAGGCCCTTTATCAGAAGCTTAATGACGATCAGCAGGTTTGAGTCTGAAGGTGGCGTTTGTGTGTTTTATTTCATTATCGTTACATGTCTTCAACATACGTGGCAGCGATAATTGGCTTTAAAAACCCTCCAGAGACGACGCACGTCTGACAAAACATTCAATAACCTCGGAATCATTTGTTCTACACCGGGTCTGAGTTTGTGTGAAACAGAACTGAAGTGCAGATGTTTTTCAGTGGCTGCAGGTTTAATATGGTAGAAAACACAGGCAAGCTGATGGAAAAGATGAAATATTATATTATTTTCAGTGATTTTATCAAAACAGTCTATTTGATGGGATATTACGCTTCACCAAACCCCAAAGTCATTGTCAAATATATTATTATTGGTGATATTTCAGTGACTTTACTTTGTTGCAGTAAAACGCTGTTGTTCAATGTAGTAGGAGTGGATTAGAGTAAAAGGTCCAAGTGATAAAAACACAAAAAACCTGATGTATTACAAGTCCAAAGTCCAGGCCACGACATTTGGACGGTTTTGTTCTGTAATTATCGGCTTTAGTTGCGTTTTCATTTCATCTTTGTATTCCACATGTTTATTAGGGAAAATCATGATTGTTTGACGTCAAATAGTGTAAAGTTTATTAGTATGAAGCCGTTTAAAAGCCAAAAAAACGCTGATGAGGTTGAATTTCCCTGTGATTCTCTGTTGTTTGTTTTTTTTTACTGGTCATAAACTGGAATAAACCTGGTTCAGGTCGGTCCAAACATTATTCCCATGAAGCAGAGTCAGAACTGGCAACTGGAGGAAATGTGTGCATCAGTGCATACGTGTGCATATATACAGATACATACATATACAGATACACATATACACATATATACATACATATACATACATACATTTACACATATATACATACATACATACACACATATATACATACTTACATACATACATGCATTTACATATATATACATACATATATACATGCATGCATTTACATACATATATACATACATACATGCATGCATTTATACATATATATATATACATACATACACACACATATATACATACTTACATACATACATGCATTTACATATATACACATACATATATACATGCATGCATTTACATACATATATACATACATACATATATACATATATACATGCATGCATTTACACATATATACATATATACATACTTACATACATACATGCATTTACATATATATACATACATATATACATACATACATACGTACTTACATACATACATGCATTTACACATATATATATACATACATATATACATGCATACATACATACATACATGTACATAAATACATAGATGCTGGTGTTTTTCTGCACATGTGTATGAGTCTGATCCTCTCTGCAGAACCACCACAGCTCCTTCCTCCTGCCCTCTCTCTTCCAGTCCTTGTAAAAATAGATGAAAGCATCTAACAATGTAGGAGGGGGATTACACCCCCCCCACTCCCCTCTGCTGGAGGACGGAGTTAATGCGTCTCATCTGGAGGAAAGTGAACCTGGTTTATAGAACCTGGTCTCCTGAGCTGGTTCAGGTTTACAGGAGGTGAAAGATGCGACCTTTGACCTCTGGGCTGGTGGCGGATAAAACTACTTCACACTTTTGTGTCATTTTTATTTTGTCGTGTCTGTTGCTTTGTTTTCTTCTTGCTACATTTCTTTGCATCGTTTGGCTTCGTGCGTCTTTTGTTTAGTTTTATCTCGTTGCGTTCGCGTCCGTCTGGTTGCATCTTTTGCATCATTTTTCATCTGTTTCCACCATCTTAATCTCTCACTTAAGCTTTAAAATACTCAGATTAGATTAGACTTTACTGACCCCACAACGGGGAAATTCAACGGTCATGGCAGCAACAGAATAACATGCAAGAACAAACTGTACATGCGTAAGGCTAGCGCGAAAAAACAAGATAGAGCAAAAGCAAACAATACAAAATAAAAAAATAACTAATAAAAACCATATACATATTTACAAACAGTTGTGTTTAACATACGTGTTTGTTACCAGTGTATTTGGTGTTTTTACGTCGGTTTCAGTGGTAGCTTAGCAAGTGTCACCCCAGCTTCATTTCTTCTAGCCCCAAAAAGAACAAAATGGCGACGTCCAGAATGACACAATAGCGTCTACGTCCGATCCCTTTAAACACCCAAACGTCCGGATTCACCCCCTGAAACCCCAAACAGCACCGGGAGCCTCGCCGTGATGGAAAGAGACTCAGGTGATATTTGTCAAGTCACAGGCTCAAGTTAAGTCGGCACTTCAATTACCGGATGCCAGCGCATATTCATCCCGCCGCTCGCCGTGCCCTAAAATAATTCCAAGCTGTCAGCGGGTTGTTTTATTCCACGACGAAGCCCTGCAATGTGTTTCGTGCTCCGGCGTATAGTGCTGACGACATTTCATTTCAGCACAGTGTGAAACTTCAAATCCGAGCATTTCTAGGTGGAAGAAAGAGTGATGGGAAAAGGCAGGGAAAGGGAAAGATTGAGGCATTTGATAAAAAATAGAAGGGTATTTTCTCGGAGGGGGAAAGAAGTCAAGCTCGTGCAGTTTTTTCGTATAATGCCGCTTCCATATGTACACAAATAAACTGCTCTCAAACAGCACAATGTGAGCTAAGACAGACTGCACAATAGCAAAAAACGCTAAGGCCCTTAAATGGGTCAACAATGCATAAGCAAGTAGCTTCACCCTCACAAGAGAGAAGCAGGAGAGTGCAAATATCAGCAACACACTCGCATACATAGACAATTTCCTCCTCTTAACACACACACTCGTATACCAGACCAATTTCACGGCTGTGCGAACGGTTCGGGGAATGTTTGTCTTAAGTAGGGTGAGCTCCCGGCCTTCATAAAACATGTATGGCGCTAATGCTGACCGTTATGTGAAAGTCTTGCCTCACGCTCGCCAGGGACAAACCGGTTTGATGGACTAAATGGACAGGCTTTTGTTAAAAAAAACTCTCCGACAAAAGCTTCACAAGGAAAAACATGTGAGGACTGCTCAGGGTGACAGAAATAATGAGCTCCTATTTTCCCCTCAAGTCGAAAAAAATGCATATCACACGTCTACTTTTGGAGAGGAATGAGTTTATTTTTATCTAATGCATAGAGTGTGACCTTTAATAACTGCGTCCACGAGTCTTTTGAAGCCGAAAGAGGAGACGATATAAAGAAATCCCTGAGCTAAACACAAGAACAGAAGAAGAGACGTGGAATGTGTAAATGTGGACGCTACCGGGAGAGTTTGTAGGAAATGAAACCGAAGGAAAAGCATCAGGAATGACATTTAGTGGCATGAAGTTAGCCATTTTTATTTATTTATTTAAATACAGGACCTCTTCTTCCAGTGAGACCTGGTCAAAATGACATCAACTCAAAAACAGCTGTACATATGACACAGTTTTGCTTTTACTGTTGTAATTACATGGCTGGCTGACACACCGTTTGATGCTAACATTAGCTAGCTAGCACCCACCTGTCATTTTAACCCTAAATGTTTATTTGGTCGCATTTACCATGTTTTTGAGGGGAACTGGTTGTTTTTTGAGTGCATTTTTAAGCTAAGGATAGCTAGTGTAGCAGCACCGAGTTATAAATGTTAGGATTTTTGAAGAAAAACTAGCATAGAAATCAATTTTCAAGGGTTTGTACAGCTGAGACAGGAGTTAGCTAATGACTGTAGTAAACTGGGAAGTTAGCTAAAAAGACCAAACCTGTTCAAGTGTCTGTTTATTCGGTAGCATTTGCACATGTTTTTGAGGGGAACTGGTTGTTTGAGTGCATTTCTAAGCTAACGGTAGCTAATGTTGCAGCATCGAGGTAGAATTGTTACAATTTTTGCAGAAAAATTAGCATAGGAATCAATTTTCATGGGTTTATACAGCTGAGACAGGAGTTAGCTAATGAATGTAGCAAACTGGGAAGTTAGCTAAAAAGACCAAACCTGTTAACGTGATTATTTCTGCTGTAAAGTCAACTTCAAGTGTCTGTTTATTCGGTAGCATTTGCACATGTTTTTAAGGGGAACTGGTTGTTTGTGGAATGCATTTCTAAGCTAACGGTAGCTACAGCATCGAGGTATAAATGTTAGGATTTTGGCAGAAAAACTAGCATAGAAATCAGTTTTCATGGGTTTATGCAGCTGAGACAGGAGTTAGCTAACGACCGGGAAGTTAGCTAAAAAGACCCAACTTGTTAGCGTGTTTGTTTGTGCTGTAAAGTCAACTTCAACTGTCTGTTTTCTTGACACTGTTCTTCTTTTGAGCCGCCGACATACCACACATGATCACACCCTTCCCCAGGTGCGGACTTGTTTCTTTTTTCTCGAGGTCAAAACACAAAAAGCCCAAATCCTCCTGTCCTTTTGTTCGCCATCCACAGTGGCAGCTGTCTTTTCAAGCGTCTGAAAACGCAGTAATCACCTCACAAAGCTCCCCGCACAGCTCTAATGACCGCGGCCTAAACACAACTTCCTGCGAGGGACAAACAGAAGCTAAAGCGGCGTCAAAAGCCTCCGTTTATGCCACAATAGGAAAAGCAGCCGAGAGCCAAAACACATCAACGGGCACAATCAGAGCGAAGTAACGTGATACTGGAGTCAAACAATGGAGGAAAATGTGGTGGATGTAGCGGTAGTAAGGAGGGAGG
>JAPQRP010000012.1:22593458-22604463 GCA_037367295.1 Apogon hyalosoma | reverse complement strand
GGGTAACCAAAGAGGCACTCAAATAAATAAATAAACAAGAGGGGGAAGATGAGTCGGGCTTGTGTGTGGACGCCTGCAGTCTGGCCCTTCTGTCAGTGTGAAATATTGCTGATCCCACCACACTTCCAGTGGGGAGGTGCTTGTAATGATTCAGTCCTTGCGGGGGTTCAAAATGTCATCTGTCTCACCTACCTCTGAGTGTACGAGTGTCCTCTAAGTGCAGAGTTCTGCAACACAGGGACGACTATTCACAGGAGAACGCACCGTTTAGGGACTTATTTACAGATGAAACTGCAATTGGCAACATGTGACGACTGGTAGACTGCTTCATCAGCTGATACTGTGCTAGCAAAGCTGAGTGCTAATGCGCTAATTACATTTTGTATCCTCAACACACTGCGCATGAGAGAAACAGTAAATAATACACATACTGAGGTGTTTATGTAATTGCTCCAATGGTGAAACTCTTGCACATGCGCCATTTAGAGTCTTATTTACAGACTAAACTACAATGAGCAGCATGGAAGGACTGGTAGCCTGGGTCATCAGCTGATATTTATGTGCTAGTACAGCTGGAGTGCTAATATGCTAATTGCATTTTGTATCTTTGACATATAACACATTGGTGAAGCAGTGCATAAATACATATACAAAGGCGTTTATGTACTTTCTTCAGGTTGCAATCTGTACTTTAGCTGTTGTTGAAACACTCAAAGTATATATAGTAGCATGATGTATAGGCTACATGGCGTTAGCTAACACACCAACATTAAGTACAGATTTCTGCAACACAGGGACTACTATTCACAGTCAAAGACACTGTTTAGGGACTTATTTACAGACCAAACAACAACTGGCAACATGTAAGGACTGGTTCAACAGCTGATATTGCGTTAGCAAAGCTTAGTGCTAATGTGCTAATTACATTTTGTATTTTCAACACACTATGCATGAGAGAAACAGTAAATAAATACACATACTGAGGTGTTAATGTATAGGCTTATTTACATAAGACACTAGAATTAGCAACATCTAAGGACTGGTAAACTGGGTCATCAGCTGATATTTATGTGCTAGTACAGCTGGAGTGCTAATATGCTAATTACATTTTGTATCTTTAACATATAACCCATTGGTGAAGCAGTGCATAAATACATACACAGATGTATTTATGTGGTTTCTTCCATAGTGAAACTCTTGCACATACACTATTTAAAGTCTTATTTACAGACCAAACTACAATTGGCAACATGTAAGGACTGGCAGACTGGTTCATTAGCTGATACTACGCTAGCAAAGCCGATCGCTAATGTGCTAATTACATTTTGTATCTTCAACACAAAATGTAAAATGTGAAACAGTAAATAATACACATACTGGCATGTTAATGTACTTTGTTCTTACTCAAACACCATTCAGAGTCTTATTTACGTAAGAAACTACAATTAGCAACATGTAAGGACTGGCAGACATCAGCTGATATTATACAGAAATAGGTGCTATTACAGTTGGCGTGCTAGTATGCTAATTGCGTTTTGTATCTTTAACATATAACACATGGGTAAAGCAGTTCATGAATACATATACAAAGGTGTTAATTTACTTTCTTCAATGGTGAAACTCTTGAACATGCACCTTTTAGAGTCTTATTTACATAAGAAACTAGAATTACCAACATGTAAGGACTGATTCATCAGCTGCTACTGCACTAGCAAAGCTGATTACTAATGCGCTAATTACATTCTGTATCTTCAACACGCTGTGCATGAGTGAAACAGTACATAAATACACATACTGAGGTGTTTATGTGGCCCACTTCCTTCAAGTTTGAGCTAATGGTGAAACTATGCTCATGCAGTTATAGATATATATAACCTAGAAGTGGTTTTAAGTACAGAGTTATGTAACAAATGGATTACTGTTTACACAGATCACAGTAGAAGAAAACATTTACTCACAGAGGAAACTAGAATTAATAACATGTACGGACTGGTAGACTGGGTCATCAGCTGATATTATATAGAAACATGTGCTAATACAGCCTGAGTGCTAATATGCTAATTGCATGTTATATCTTTAGCATATTGCACATGAATAAATACACATACAAACATGTACTGTCTTCAGGTTGTGATTTGTGTTTTAACTATTTGTGAAACTTCTAATGGGCATGAATTGATTTAGAAACACTGGCGAACACACTGTAGCGCACTAGCGAGTTCTGCCACATAGGGACTACCAGACACAATTTATAGACTTATTAAAAGAGAAGTCGAGAATTATCAATGTTGAAATACTCACAAACACACAAATTGGTGAAAGACTGCCTAAATCGCATTTATGGGCCTGTTTGAGGTTGTGATTTGTATTTCAGCTGTTGGTGGATGTACGTTAGCTTAGAGATGCTGTAAGCTAACGCGCTAGCAACAAATCTACGCTGTACAGGGATTGATAACCAGACATGTAACAGTATAAGGAACTTCTTGAAGAGGAACCTAGAATTATCAAAACATTACAAGGAGAAATTTAGTTGGATATCAGCTGCTACTCTGTTGAAATATATGCTACTACTGCTAGCGTGCTACTCATGATAAACCCCCCACAGAGTTAGCTTCCACACGGTTCAGCGTCTGCTTTCGTTGCTGTTGGTTTCATGTCCACCGTCCTGTGTTTTTATTCCCATAATGCCCATGAGTTCGATCCCACTTCCTCACAAAAGCACTTTTATAAACGACGAAGGGATGTTTTCATGTGGAGGGTAATTCATTCTATAATTACAGGCGTCAGGAACCAGGTCGGTGTTTACCTATGTGGCGGGTCACATTCCGACTCATTTTTTACTCTTTTTTTTTTGTGCTTGACCCCGTCCGTGCCCCCCCTCTCCTTCTACGAATCAATAACCCTAACCCTGATGAGTGGAGACTCCCTGTCACCGTCTCCTCAGCCGCTGGAAATCAATAAAAAACAATACCCATCTACATCCACCAGCCCACAAACCCATTTGTTTTTCCTGTTTACCAGTGGCAGGTGCTATTCTATCAAAAATACTGACGGAAAAAAAAAAAAAAAAGGGTATAAGCAAACAAACATTCCTTCAGCATCTGTTGGGAAGAGTTTTGTGCACAGATGGCAAAGCTTTAATGTCTGTCAACTGCTCTAAAATGTATTAACACCATATCAACATTAAGAAATAAATCTTTATCCAATTTATCTAGCATCCCATAGCAGCCCTGCACATAAGTATGAATGGAATTTGTCATTTAATCAATCTTACTTCGCAGCTTTAACTGAGAGAATAACCTCGCAATCTGGCCATCTTAAACCCAGCAGCCACATATGCGCTGGTATTTATTTTTCCTTTTCGCAACAAATGTCATTCTGAACCTCCATATAGGCTAATTTAACATTCATCCGCTGGCACCGAGCGCTGTGTATCTGGGTAATGTGCTCCTTCGCTTGTTTGTGTCAGTAAATATGCGCTCACTTGCAGGAAGATGGCCTAATCCATACTCAGCTGTTAGCGGCTGATATGTTTGTTATGTATTAAATATTTGGTGGGTTTCCCTGCCTTGTTGTGATATCCACAGTTCCGATCGATCGCTGCAGAGATTTAGCGGGTACCCACAATGCCTCTGTGTTTGAATTACAGAATGTGTGCGTACTGTTGGCATGTATATATGTCATGGCACTCCCACACATGCAAACAGCAAAGCTTTGTTTCAGGCAAACTGAAACATAACACAATATGCTTAAAGAGAACAACAACTGAGCCCAGCCAACGCTATACGTACATATATATATGTGTGTGTGTGTGTGTTTATATACGCTAACGGCTGCTGGAGTTTATTTGCTTATGTAGAGGAGAAATGCTTGCCCTCCTTATTCTTATTTTTATTTTTATTTCTGCCACGGACAACAGGGCCTTTCATATGACACAAAACTATTTCAAAAGCACACGAAAGCATATTTATTTATGCTACGCTGCAACACAGCAACACCCAAAAAAAAAAAAAAAAAAGAAAAAAAAAAAGAAAATATAGGACAAACAGTCCAAGAATAGATGGTGTTTTATACCCTAAGCTTCTCCCTTTGATTCCGGCAGAAGCTCCCTCACTTCTAAATCCAATAAAAAATGTGATTTATTTCCTCCCTTCCCTTCTCTAATTTATTTCACAAGCATCACACCAACACCGAGCAGACGACTCGCCTCGGAGACTGGTCAGCTGGAAGCGAGGTAGAGGGGATGGAAATCAACTTGCATGGGTTATTTAGTGACGAGGGCGGGCATAAATAGGGTTGACACATCAGTGACTGGTTCTGCCTTTACCCTGGGCTGGTCCAGGCTCGACCCACACAAACCAACCCACCCGGTACTATCAGGGTGACTTTTACCTCTTTTATAGACTTTACATTTGTTTAACCTGATTTGATCGTGTGACGACCGTGAAAAGCTGAGAAACTACATTTGATCTCAGTTCACTGGTGTAAAAGGTTTTTTTTTTTTTTTTTTTTTTTTTTTTTTAGAAATGATCTGCCTCAGACATTAAGGGCCGGATCTACCAAAGGTTTGTGTGTATAAAAACATATGCACACATAAAAAAACTGTACAAACTGATTACTAACAGTGCGCACTAAGGGATGCGTCTTTCAAAGGTGCAAAATAACATGTCTGCATCCAGTTCGTACGTTTGACACAATGAGTATGTAATATGGGGCGTTTATACGCAACTGTGTCACTCACTCTGGTGTATGAATGTGTATGAATTTTCAGTGGTGGGAGGGGCTGTTTGGCACGAATTGGCAACCACGCCTCCGTCAGCCTGCCCCAGGGCAGCTGTGGATACAGATGTAGTTTACCACCACCAGAGGGACAATGTGAGAGTGAATGAATAATGGATCAATAATGTAAAGTGCTTTGGGTGCCTTGAAAAGAGCTGTAGAAATCTAATCCATCATTATTATTATTATTATTATTGTGCGCGTGCACGGAGGAGAAAATGTAAATATATACATTTAGCACACGCAAAGTGATTCATCAAACCCCAAAGCAGTTTTACTGGTAGAAACTGGGTCTGTATTTAACACGTCTCAAAGGGAGGGGCCGACGGTTTGGATGCACATGGAAGTGGTTATTATCGCAAGAAGGAGACATCGAAACGATGAAACAAGACGCAGAGAACGCATTTTCACCCTCGTGTGAACAGTTTTGGAATGACGCAAGAAAAAATAATTGAGACTCTTCCTGTTGATCTGATTGTGATTAAAAATACGCACCGACATTAGGCTACAGTGGCAAAATGATGTGCTCCTGACAGTCGTTCAACCCCCACAGCCCAAAACATTCTAGACTGCGCACAAAAATGAGTACCTAAATGTGCTAAATGTTACGTATTTTAATCAGATGAATTGTTAAATGACCAAAGTGCTGGTTTGCTGCTGTTTTCCAGGTATATGATGGTATGTTCTTCACATATGTGTTCGGTTTATGTCCATTTATCCAACAGATGGATAAATGTTCCACTGATAGAAGCGCACAGTCCATGGACTTTATGTGAGGACAGTAATTATACTTGTCTTTTTTCTTTTGATCAGACAAGGTATAGTTTTTTTAGATGTTGTCTGAACAAAAGAAAAAAGAAAAGTATAATTACATTCACAGAAGACAACATGAGGGTTATTAGCCTTATGTGCAGACAGTGTAGAAGTAGATCTGCTAGATCTGACACTAAGATTCCTTTGGCCTGAAACCCATTCGATCATTAATTCGACTCGTTCACATTTTGAGCCCAGACTGGATCTGAGACACTACAACCAACAGCATTTAGGACTGGATTAGTCTGGACCAGGGACTCACAGCTGGTCCACTTTTATTCTGGAAGTATTTGACTTGTAGACCAGTGTTGTTCTGGTTAATACGGTACCGCCAGCGTTCACGGAACCTCCCCCACAGATCTGAAAACTGAGCTCATATTTTAGGCCTAATACAATTAAATAGTGTTGAGCCGTTGTGTTCCTCCATATACATCAGCTCCTTTGCGGTGACTGATGGAGCTCGCCGTTCGCCTCAGGCCACATCAGATGGGGTCAAAAGGTCACGGCGGTGGCGAAGGATAGCCCCCCCCCTCCAATGTAACACATACAAGAGCTGGTGATGACAATCTGAAGCGCTGCCGCCGACTCATCCTCCGAAACCGTATAAAACTCCAAGTGTCCCATAAAGTGGAGAATAAATGAGTTGCACGCTGCGGCGTAACGGCATCCACCAGCGCCGTGTGTGTTGTCCTGTGTGGCTGTGTTTAAAAGCTAAGAACTAGTATGTTTATGTGCCCATAAAGACTGGAACCGAGCATCGGCGGCTGAGAGAGAAAAACAGGCAGAGGAAGCAGGAAGAAGAAAAAGCCTCCTGAGGTATTATAAAGAAGAACATTACGAGCCGGGCGCCTGAATAAAACGCTGCCATTGGACGTTTCTGCAAACCACAGACACGTGGAATCTGTGTGTTTAGGTTCAGGTGATAAAAACACTTCACAGGAGTGGCTTTAACCACATCTGTGCGGATTTACTGGTGGAAACGACATGGATTTACTATTTTAACCCAAGAACTGGGCTCTAGAGTTGACCCTCACAATCACAAAAAAAGAAGAGGAAGAAAAAGAAGAACGGTTATTTATGAGCGCTGAACATTAAAACAGATGAAGCACTAAACTGTCAAATATCATTATCCTCACACTGTAATTACCGAAGTCAAACGCTATATAGACAAAAGTCTGCGGACACGTTGAATCCAGGTGTTTCTTTTCTGACAGGGGTCTGGGATAAAAACAGTAAGGACTAATGTCAGAATAGAGTTTATATTATAGGATAAATATCACAATGCATGAACAGGACATCCAATCAACCCCCAAAAACACCCCAAAAAACATCCCAAACCATCCCATTAGACTTAATTTCTCTAAACATTGTTTTTTTGTTTTGTTTTTTAATCCATGACTGTGATTTTAAATGTTCTTCCTCTAAATTTATCAAATATCTTTCCTGCTCTGACTGTAAATAATAATTTCCGTCCTCATCTAACCATCTGAGGAAGACAAATCTACCATTAAACTTTAAGGAAATACTGATGTTTCTAAACTATATGGACATAAATATTGGGACACATCACGTCTACAGCTGGAAGATGTTCCTGTTCGTGAGGATCCAAAGAAGTACGGTCATTTATTAGAACTGAACATTAAAATATATGGAAGACACGTCAAATAAATAAGCACCAAGCTTATAATGTGTACACTGAACACACCAGTTAAAAGTGGTGTGTTATCTGTACGCAATTCATGACATCACATTGTAAAATAAGACATTTTAACCCAGTAATGAGTCTAATTGTGTTATTTTTGTGCAGGTCTTTTTTTGTCGCGTAAGCTCAGCAGTTCCTGGTGTAAATTGGATGAAATGACATGGAATCAAAGGTGCAAATATGACATTTGTGTTGAGTTCATGAACTAATTCTGTGAAGGTGAATGAAAGCGACACTGATGGTTATCAAAAATGAATGACGGTGGTGATTATGTAATAACTGTGACAGATCAAACCATAAAAAAAATAAAATAAAATAAATCACTGAATGAACACATGAACGTCACATGTGAACGACACTTAAAAGAACATACACGAGTGGTTTTCAGAAACGAAACTGACGTGAACACAGAGGTCGAACTGTGACATTAATACAGAGAATGAGCCCAAAGAAATGTGGTTCGCTCCAATAATTGTCCGCGGGTGATTATAGAGTGACTGGCAGACGTTACAGTCGGTGCGAAAACCATAAAACTGTTAAATATGAACATGATATCTGAGAAAGACGCTTGAACAATATCTCCAAGTGTTGATATGCAACGTATCAGTGGTTTCCAGAAACCTACAACGGCGGTATTTCATTCCGGCAACTGTATTGGAAAATGGATTTTGTGTTAATTTGACACACGCTACAGACGTCCCAGTCAAGACAATAGAAAATAAATGTCAGAGTGAGTGAAGAGAGACACTTGGCAGCAGTGATTTACAACTAAACCGCGCTGAGGGGAAAAGGAAACGCACAACTGACGCTTTTAAGGCTGTTTTTAGCAGGTAGCAGCAGTGGGAGGCTATACTGTTGTCCTTCTAGTTAACGCATGGGCCCGATGGGCACAGATTAGCATTAGCATAGGAGCTCCATGCTAATGCTAATTTGTGTATGCTAACCCTTTAAGGCCTCTTGTATTATATATGACACATACCCATCAAAAGTGAAATTGCTTATTTAAGTTCTTTTCTGCTTTTTTCAAAAAAAAATTTTTTTTAATTTTGTACTTGAATTTTCCCATTATTTTAATATAGATTTGTTTGGTTTTGTACTAGAATTTCTCATACATTTTATATACACAAATTTTGTGCCGGAAGTTGTACAGCACAATAAAGGTGTATAGTTATGTAATGAACTGGACATTTATGTGCTTTAATTTTTTATGTTTTATTTCTATACAGATTTGTTTCATTTTGCACTTGGATTTTTCCATAAGTTTTGTTTTATATATATATATTTGTTTTGTTTTGTACTCAGTCATTTAGATTTTATTATTTTGTACTGGATTTAAAAAAAATCATTTTACAAATTTATTTTTATTTTGTACTAAAAGTTTTCAATTATTTTACAGATTTTTTTAAAATTTTGTACTGTAATTTAAAAAAAAAAATTTTACAGATTTATTTTTCTTTGGATAAAAATTCAATAATTTATCACTATTATTATTTTTTTTTTTTAACAAATTTTTGAAAAAAAACGTTTGACTAAAATTTGAAATCTGTATTCCTGAATGTTGAAATGATGCTCTTAGTGTGCATGTTCATGATGGTGACGAACTGCACAGGAGAACGATCTTTTTCGAGACTGAAACTTATAAAGTGTTTTGATTTAATAGAAAAACACTCTATAAATCTAATCCATTATTATATAAAATCATCTCTGAACATGGTGGGGCAGCATGTTTTGAACTGGCTTTGACTTATGTGTATGTCAAATGGCATCCTGAAGACCACTGACTTCCATCCAATAATAATAATAATCATCATCCCTGTGAGTAGTTGTGGGAGGGGCCCCAGTACACTGCCCTGCCCGGGGCCCATGATGCTGTTAGCACGCCCCTGCTTCTGTGTGGCCTTCTGCACCAAAGCGGCTGCTCGCAGATGAACATTCGCAGTTAACGGATTTAAAATATGACTTTGAGTTTGCAAAAGTATTCCAAGTCTGTTTTCAAGGTCTGGCCACGGGTCCAGCAGGTGATTTTCAGCCGTTGGCAACGCCACGCGCAGACCCTCCATCATTTTCTGCCTGCTGTCAGCTAGAGGCTGCACATTGTGCCCTGACAAGACAGAGAACATTCATAAAGTTCCTGCAACGTCTCGGCAACCTTGACAGAATGCGAGAGTGTGTGTTTTGACCCCCAAACTTATCTCCAGAGGCAGGAGTTGAGGGGAGTTCCGCCGTTCGCCAGTAGCCTAAGAGCACCTGCCACATTCACGGCGCAAAGATGTCAATAAATCTGCCCGCTAATGTACCGCAGAATCTTTTTCTCGCACTCACTCTCCTTTCCTCAGCCTCTAATATTAATGAATCCAGCTGAACGCCGCCATGGGCAAAGATAGAAACATGTTCTTTCCACTATGCTAACAGGAACAAGGTTAGAGCTTCTTATTCAGAGTGGAAATTGAAAACCAGTACAGTTGGCGTGCAGAGGTTTCCTGCATACGAGCCATGGGTGAGCGTTAGCCGAGCGGTCGACAGCAGCTAATGACTCGACCCATTCAGGACGACGGTTATTGAAAGTGGAGCCGGCGAACGTCCCGGCGCCAGCCCACTGACAACCAGCCAGGAAAAAACCAGTAAAACCAGCCAGTAAAAACCAGTACTGACCAACCGAACGATTCAATTCAACGACGAAGAGGCATTTGTCCAAATACAGGCGGAATAATAATGAGGAAAACCACCAGAAATAAATTCTTCTGCCGTTGAAATAATGAAACGGACTCGACTCTGTATTCTGCCCCAAAAGACATGGGCTACATTTATTTAGTTTTGCATTCGAATTTTTCCATCATTTTTTTATATAGATTAGTTTTATACTAAAAATTTTCCATGTAAATTGGTTTTTACTCAAATTTTTTTCATTATTTTTATATAGATGTTTTGTACTCCAATTTTTCAATTATTTTTCCCATGGATTAGTTACATACTCACATTTTTCCATCATTTTATACAGATTTTTTTCATTTTGTGCTTAAAGTTTTCAATTATTTTTATATAGATTTCTTTTGCTTTGTAATTGAATTTTTCTGTAATTTTTTATACTGATTTGTTTTATTCTATACTTAAAATTTTCCATCATTTTATAGATTTTTTTAACTAATTTTTTTTCATTATTTTTATATAGATTTGTTTTACACTCAAGATTTTCTGTTATTTTTCTCATAGATTTGTTTTACACTCTAATTTTTCCATTACTTTATACAGGTTTTTTTCATTTTGCACTCGAATTTTTCCATTAGTTTTATATCGATTTGTGTTGTACTCAAATATTTCTGTCATTTTTAAATAGATATTTTTTTTACTCAAATTTTTCCATTACTTTTATACAGATTTGTTTAATTTCGCACTAGAATTTTTCCATTGGTTTTAGATTGACTGTCGTTTTTATAGATCCTTTTCATCTAAATTGTTTTATTTTATATAGGCCATATAGATGATTTCATTTTATACTAGAATAATGACTTTAGCTATTTGGTTGTTATTGGAAGTGGAGCCAGTGAGCATCCCAGCACCAGCCCAGTAACAACCAACCAAACGATTCAATTCAATGATGAAGAGAAATTTGTCCAAATACAGGCTGAATAATAATGAGGAAAACCACGAGAACAATATTCTTCTCCACTTCTTGCATCTCGTGCAAGTGGAACGAAGGTGGTAGTGGTAGTG
>JAPQRP010000012.1:22581702-22592020 GCA_037367295.1 Apogon hyalosoma | reverse complement strand
GAGAAAGTGTACGTGTTGGGGGGGTATGCAAAGGTATTGGAGGAAAAGAAATTAAGACTGAGCGAGGAGCATGAGAGCAAATTAGTGAAGATGAAAGACGAAGAAAGGATGAAGGTGACTGTGGATGAGGAAGAGGATGAGGAGGGGGCGGAGACACCGTCCCACTACCGCCACTTTATTTAAAACTTTATTTGTAGAACTTTTCAACATTTATAGAACTTTTCAACATTTAACAAATATAACATTTTTACTTTCAAGTAATGCCTTCATAATACAAAGAAAGACACCAGACATGATAAACAAATAGAACCCACAGAGATAAAAAAAAAAAAAAAAACAAAGAAAGAAAGAAAAACAAAAAAGGCAATTCAAACAAAACACACATAACAAGACAGTCACAGTGCAGTCTGGTACATTTAAGGAGGAAAAAAAGAACAACTAAACTGTAACTACCACTTTAACTGAAGGGAATGATTTCAGACAACAGGGCGATGCTAACGCTAAGTTATGCTAACCAACCACACCGCTAGTACCGTCACATTATAACATCAAGCTACAGCTAAATGTTAATGCACACACATAAAACACAAAAGTATGATAAATAATGTCCAAAATCGCGAAACGTTTGCGTTACAGAATCCTGATGTGACGTCTGGTATGCTAAAGCTAACTTCCCGTAAACACAACCACACTCCGGAGACTAAATTACACCACAAAAGAAAACTTTTAGCTACTTTGCTAAATGTTAAATCATTCAGGTGTGTTTTTTTTTAAAAAATAGAAATAAGGAAGAAAGAACCGTAAGTCACGTCAAACTCAGTAAAACAGGCTATTGTGATGGTGAAACTTGCTAAGCTAATGCTAACAGTGAAAACCACATTGCAAACTGATGTTAGCCGTTGGTTGTGGACTACGGTGTTGACAGTGTTGGTGCTAAGTGACCATATTTAAGTATTAAACTCACCAAGAAAATGGCCCTGCTGCTAGCACTGTTAAATATTTAAACAAAAACAATAACATTTAAAAAAAAAAAGTTTTAGTTTTCTATTGTATTTGATACATATTGTCTTGAGTTGCTGTACTTTTTAATTTCACCCTTGAGGGATCAATAAAATATAACTTACCTTAAAAAAAACATAATAATAAATCATATACATTCTGTGCATATATATATATATTCTGTATATATTATCATCTCATTTGCACAACTGTACATAACAAACATTCAAGTAGATGTATACTATATAGCATTCATACCACACTTCCTGTACACACTGTATAATATGTATAATGTGTATAATACGCTATTATATGCTATTTAACTGTTTTGTTTTTTTTTTTAATTGCTATTTATTGCAATTTTCTGTAGCAATTTGAGGTTTTTATCTAAAAATGCAAAATGCATTACAAATAAAATGTATTATTATTATTATTATTATTATCATTATCATTATTACTATTATTATCATTATCATTATTACTATTATTATTTTAACCTGTGATACATAATATTTAATCACTGCTAAAGCACTTCTGGTTAGATGCAAACTGCATTCCGTTGCTTTGTACTTGTGACATGTGCAATGGCAGTAAAGTTGAATCTAATCTAATCTAATCTAATTTTACCCACTAAATGTTCACATGTACAGTTGCATTTGGTAATGTTTAAAGATGCAAATATGTGCTCGCTGAAGGAACATATAACCTAATGCCACATTAAAGGATTTTTTTACTACTTTTAAAACTAAAATCAGTGAAACTTCATGAAACATCTGCATGAGAACCATGTGACTTATCCAATCATAATCAGAAGCTCAAAAAAAAAAAAAAAAAAGAAAAATTAACAGTTGGTGTCAACTGTCAAGCTAACAGTTAGCAGCCTGCTAACGAACTGTGATGGCACCGGCCCTTCACAAAGGAGTCACTGCCTTAATTATGTAATTTAATTAGTAACTTTAAGCACTAAAAGGTGAGGAATCTAAAAGTTTATGGACAGTGAAGTTATTTCGAGACCAGTCGTGTGAACGTGGAAGTCCCCGGTGGCCGTTCTAGGAAGCGCAGACGTGTTTTCACACATCTGCGTGGGCTTTAGAGTCCATCCCTCGGCGGCCGCCACTCGTGTCTTTGCAGATAGAAATCAGAGGAGAAGGGAGAAAGGTTAGGAGAGGCAGAGCAGAGAAATGGGCCATGGTTTTGGGTTGTTTTTTTTTTTTTCTTTCCCCTTTCACGCTTTGTGTCCTCCGTCTGAAACCCAGCGGTGCGTTTTGGTGGCAGTGGAGCAAGGTACATGTTGGGCTTCTTTTTGTGAAGCGTGAGCAGGTCCCGCTGAGGTAGTGACAAGAGACGGGGGGCGGCGGCGGCGATGGGTGGTGGTTGTGGGGCGACTGAAAAAGAGGCCTGTCCTAAATTCGAGGCTTGGTAGAGCCTAAGGGTGAATCCTACAGTAGCAGACAGTGTGGTATGTAAATGTCATAGGACTCAACAGAGCGAGAGGCTGTCTTTCTCTGCTCGTTTGACAGGACATGGCAGGTCAGGAGGTGCATTTCTCGGTCGTGTTGGTGTCAACATGAGCTCATCGGGTTTGACATACTTCAGTGGGGTTGCACTTCCATGCAACTGGGGCGAACTGGAGGAAAGTAATATGTCAGAAATTCACAGGTGTAGTTTTTAATGTAATGTGGCAGAATTCATTTGAGTGTGATGTGAGGAACTGGACTGACCTTGGGCGGTGCAGTTGGAAGGATTCAGATCATTTACCTGCGTAGAAGTACCACCCTGGAAAAAATCCAAATCTGACCACGTGGATTTGTCTCATTTCTAGTCCAAATATCTGATCCCACTTCAAATCAGACAGAATCACCTACAGAGGAACTTTACAGTCAGATAGAAGAACTGATTTAGAGACAATAGATCTGGAAAATCTGATTGAACAAATCTGAACAAGATCATTTTCCCTTGTTCTATTGGCAGATTTGTTTGCTTAATTCAAGATTTTTATTTTTATTTTTTATTTTTTGCTTAATTCAAGATTGTTTTGCTTAGTTAAAGATTTTTGGCTTAATTCAAGCAAATGTGATGATTTGTTTATTATCATGAGATGACATGAGAAGTCATTCCATAAACATGGAGACAAACATAAATCTGGTGTTGATTTACAGATATATTCATCATTATTATTATTATATATTATCCCTTTATCTCCTACTTAATTCTAAACTGATGTGCTTTCCTGGTGTGTCCACACATACACACATTTCTTTTAAACTCTTCTTCTTCACTTGTAACATCCGTCAACATCTGTTTTTTTTTTTTTTTTTTTAATTCTCATGACTAGTTGTGGAAAAAGCTCTTTCCATTGCAATTTTGCATGATATACCAATTGCGCTATGACCAAAAAACCACCTCTTGCCAGCGTAAAAACTTTTAATCGAAAAGGGAAAGTTTTGCTGAAATTGTCGTTTTTCCATTTAGGTCAGTTTTTATGTGTAAGTTATATTTACGCAATTTGAGGATTGATGGAAAAGGAACTAATGATATAATCTGTGATTAATGCTCTAAACTAAGAAAACCCTTGTTTGGCAGAGTTTGTAAGTGTTGATCCAATCAAAGCTGTCTAAAATGTAGAGAAAAAGACGTGCAGAGACGGAAATTCTGGAAAAGACGCAACACAAACTAAGGAAAATAACATAAAAACGTGTTTATTTGTGCATGTTAGCTTTGATTTGCTTTTGTGTGTGTGTTAATTGGTGAAGGTGTGATTGTTGCCTTTATTGCAGTTGCAGGCGAAATTGTCCTTTTTGCCATTAGGTTAATTTTAATGTGCAAGTTATATTTGCGCAATGTGAGGATCGATGGAAAAGTGACTTGTGACAAATCAAACCGTAAACAACAAAGTCTATTCTAAATGTTCCTACTGAGCAAACGGTTAAATTTCTATGAATATTTAAAGTCGGTCATACGTTCAGAACGCTCCCCACAGACACGTCAGGAGTTAAAGGGTTAAGGAAGATTAAAAACTCAACTCATCACCCTTTAGTTTATCACAAACATCGAAAATCCACACATTTTTTTGGATGCTGGGACGGTACGTTGGCAAGAATGGGGCGAAATGACGCATTCAGGTTGATTCAGCGTGTTGCAGTATATTTAGATACTGCAATTAAGGCAACGTAGAGTGATTTATACGCATGTGAATCTGAGAAAAAGAAGGTTAGGGTCTGTAAAGATGGATTACACCCCACTCTGTAGAAGAACCCTTGTCATTACCTCTGTCTCAGTAAAACGCTGCAGGAAATGGACGTACTCAAGAAAAACACAATATCCTTCAGTTTGTGCTTACATTCCACCGCTGCGCTTCAATGTTAAAACGTGTGGTATCCACATACTTTTGACAAACTAGTGTATTTTCCTGCAGCTTGAATCTCCTCTTTATATCCCGGGGCTAGTCTTTTTTTACCGTTTGGTCATAACAAAGCTTAGCGGACGGTTTTTCTTTCATTCAAGTGGACTGGACAGGTGCCCACACACACACAAAAATAAAAAAAATAAAAAAAACATACACACAACTCTGTTAAATCCACCACCGTGTCCACTAACAATCCTGTGAATAAAGATGACATTATTCAGCTGGAGTCTGTGTAAATGTGCAGAGTGTGTGTGTGACCTTAAAGAGGGAGGTTTGAAGAAATGCAGCATAAGGAGAAGAAAGTGAATAATTCTTTAAAGTGTAGCCCCGGGCGCATTAGCATGTGCGCTAGCTGTGGCGGTAGCGCGTTTTTTTTATTTATTTATTTTTTTTCTCCCCTCTACAACGCTTTTAGCACACCCCGTTTGTCAGAGGGAGGCATCATCCTTTATCGGCACATTTCATGTTTCCCAGAGGACTCTGTGAAGCGGCTGATATTATTGAGGAGCGCTGAGCCTTATTAAATTCCCAAGCATATTACCAGTCTCTCTCTCTCTCGTCTACACTTGTATCTCTCTCGCCCTTTCTACCACTCACTGATTATGTTTCTCTCTCTTAATTTGGTTGCACACTCCACTGTAGCTCAACGACCCCCCCCCACCTCCCCCACACACACATCGCAACCCTCCCCTCAAGAGGAAACAAAGGAAGTAAATACATATTATTGCTTTTTTTCCTCTAAAGGATGCTCGTCAAGTGCTTACACACTTCCATCCATCCATCCATCCATCCATCCATCCTTCCTTCTATATGCTCGATAGTATACACTCATCTGTTCCCTTCTCTGCTATTCTTCACCAATTCTTTTCATCAAAAGGAATGAGACAATGCTAATCTTTAAACCAGCGAACTGGATAGAAAGCGAATTCTCTGTCAGCTTTGCCGGGATTAAGTTGGGCATCATCAAAAGAATTTTTAGTATTTCCTTTTTTTTTTTTTTTTGCTCAGGAACCCTGAAAGGAAATGATGAATCCCACACTGTTAGTTTAATATCATTTTACAAAGATTACAACTGTGACTTCCTTCATGAAAACCTCCACAGTGATAAGAAGTTTAGGGAGTGGGTTTGGGGAGGGGGGGGGGTCAGCCCTGTGTTCCCTGGTACCTATGTTCAACACGAACCAATGGAGGGTTAGGCACTGGGGAACAAACGTACCAGGGAACATAGGTACACTCCCCTAGGCTCTGGGGAACATAGGTACCAGGGAACATAGGTACGCTTCCCTAGGCTCTGGGGAACATAGGTACCAGGGAACATAGGTACACTCCCCTAGGCTCTGGGGAACACAGGTACCAGGGAACATAGGTACACTCCCCTAGGTACTGGAAAACATAGGTACCAGGGAACACAGGTACGCTCCCCTAGGCTCTGGGGAACATAGGTACCAGGGAACACAGGTATGCTCCCCTAGGCTCTGGAGAACACAGGCACCAGGGAACATAGGTACGCTCCCCTAGGCTCTGGGGAACATAGGTACCAGGGAACACAGGTACGCTCCCCTAGGCTCTGGGGAACACAGGCACCAGGGAACACAGGTACCCTCTCAGTTTGAGGAGTTTGCGAATGGAAGCCACTGCGCGCCGGGCGTATTTATCAAACACGACTTTTGCCATTTTTTATGATGCCGACACGGACGGCGATGCCTCTGTCTCCCGCTCGCTGCGAGGGAAGCCTATTTACATATGACCTTGCGTGCTGCAATTGGCGGAACGGGGGATTGGTGGAGTTTTATTTTGCTGGAATGATGTGCTTTTAGCTTGGATGTGACAGCAGAATATGAATATGAAAATATGAAAAGAGCAGTTGAGTCAGCGCGGGTCGTGATATTCATGAGGATTAGACATAATGTGTTTAGGTGCACAGTGTGCTGTATATTACGTTAGTGGACCGTACACCATGTGTGGGCCGCTGCCTGTTGAAACACTCGCCACATATGTGTCGCTGAGTTTTCATACAGCACATATGGTAGAAAAGAATCTATAAATGACAACGCCAACTGTGGCATCAACACCAGTGGCACACAGAGACCTCTGCTTGTCAGGTTTGGGAAAACAAAAAAAAACAAACTACTTAGCTTCACAACTTGTGGAGTGTAAGTGCTGGATGTAAGGCTGGTGCTGTTCACGCTCGGCATTATGGGTGATAAAAGTTGATGAAGAAGAAGAAGAGATCAGACAATACAGACTGGGTTAATGCGTGGCCTTTGCTCGAGGCCTAAAAGATCCTGTTGCATCGCCTCAGGACGCCAATTTACATCACATTCAGTTTTACAAATATTGAAAAGTTGGAACGTCCGTCGTAGGCGGTATGATGATGGCAACAACGGCAATGAAGGCAACAATCACACCTTCATCAAAGCTAACGTGCACAAATAAACACGTTTTTATGGCATTTTCCTTAATTAGTGTTACATATTTTCCATAGTTTTCGTCTGTTGAAGTCTTTTTCTCTACATTTGAGACAGTTTTGATACGATCAACACTTACAAACTCTGCCAAACAAGCTTTTTCTTAGTTAAGAACATTAAGCACAGATTATATCATCAGTTGCTTTTCCATTGACCCTCAAATTGCGCAAATATAACTTAAGCATTAAAAATTACTGAATGGAAAAACGACAATATTTTGCACTGGCAAGAGGTGGTTTTTCAGGTGTAGTGTAATTCCTATATCACACAAAACTGCAATGGAAAGACCTTTTTCCGCAACTAGAGTCACATGAATTAAAAAAAAAAAAAAAAAAAGGATGTTGACGGACGTTACAACCAGAGAAGAACTGCCCAAGATATTGTTTGACAAACTTGTAATATGCGTCTATGAGCTTTTGTTAGAAACATTACGGACGAAGTCGGTGATATACGAGGTCCTTCTGCTCACACATAAAGTGTTCATATTCAGTCAGATTCGTTTTGAGCTCAGATGGAAACGGCCAGATCCAAAGTTCTTGGGTTTTCTTACAGTTTTTACACTTGCTTTTCCGACTGAATCCTGAAAACACGTTGTCATTTTACTAACATGATCAATCAGCGGCTTGTTCTCCCTGAGACAAAGAAACACTTCCTGGTGTTTTGGCGTAAATTCACATTAATTGCAGAACCACTGTTGCCAGTAGAAACAGGTACGAGTCCACGGTGGCTCACTGTGCTTTGTTTGGTTCTTATTGTTTTTGGTGTTTTCTTGGAGATGATTAAACAATGGTTTTATTGACTGGTTTGAGACCTCCATAATCTTGCATAATCACTTCTGAAAACACAATGGATTTAGTTTATTCACACCAAACCTGCGGATGGAAACTGAGCCTTTGTTTTTTGCAGATACTTCTGTGGGATGTGGTGATTGATTCTCTGCAGACACATGTTAAAGCCTGATGCAAACAGGGCCGTGTCCGCCGCTAAAGGTGTGCATCAGGGGAATAACTCAGACAGTGAGGGCCCTTGAGAAATACCTCTGGCTCTGAACAAAAGCACAATGGCCTCCTCTCTGCAGCCGTAAACCAAGGGAGATGCACAGGTTTGAAGAATTTCATTAACCCTTAAAGACCCAAACAGCCCCTGGTGACCAAGACCTCCTACTGATTTAAACTGTTTAACACCTGCTGATCCACTAATCCTATCAATCCATGTCAATAACTGGTGTAAATACAGTTCTTATCTGTTCATGGTCATCAGATATGACCCATTTGGACGTTCAGAGGCTCCGTAGTTACCGTGGAAACACCGTCATTTTCTACAACACTGATTCACCAGTAAAACCCATGGAGTTGGATCAATAACAGTGGATGGAGATGCATGCTTTTACATTCAGTTATTGATATCTTTGCTGAAAAAGTCATCTTTTCCTTAGTTTTCTGTGTTTCTGATTTAATAACCTTTGAGTTTATCCTGAGCTTTTACGAGCATCTACGTGGTCAGTAAACTGAATAATGGAAAATACATTATTTTCACAGAAAAAAGCCAAAACACAGAGGATAGTATTACACTGAATGATAATAAATCACTTAAGAAAGGTTAAATCTGCAGAAAAAAATCATTTGGAAACAGTCACAAAAGTAGTACTGGATCTTTATGGGTTAATGGGAGCTTCTGCGAGTATCGAGGCGGCTCGATTCCATCAAAATTTGACGTGGCAAATATAAATACTAAATCATACAGGTGTTTTTTTAAACACAAATAAGGAAGAGAGAACAGTAAGACATGTCACTCTCTGTAAAACAGCCTATTTTCATAGTGAAACTTGCCGAGCTAACGCTAACATAGTGAAAACCACATTGCAAACTGATGTGCGCCATTATCTGTGGAGTACGGTGTTGACATTTTCAGAGCTAAGTGACCATATTTAAGGGTTAAACTCACCAAGAAAATGGTCCTGCTGCTAGCACTGTTAATATTAAAAGAAGAACAGTGTCAGCTTTGTGTAATATTTAAAGAAGCTAATATAGGCTAGCTCATAATGTAACACCAAATTAAAGCTAATATAAGTAATTTTTACTACTTTTAAAATTGTAATCAGCAAAACATCATGAAACATCTGCATGAAAAAACTATGTGATGTATCCAATAGTAAACGGAAGCGCAAATGTATCCAAATTACCTGTCAAGCTAACAGTTAGCAGCTAGCTAACTAACTGTAATGGCACCACCCCTTCACACAAAGGAGTTACTGCCTTAATAATGTAATTTAATTGGTAACGGTAAGCATTTTTAGGTGATGTATGAACAGCGAAATTATTTAGAGACCAAAAAACTGTTTTCTACTATGTAAACATGGAAGTCCCAAGTAGCCATTCAAGGAAATTAAAGCTAATATGTCTTTTTTGGGTTTTTTTTACTAGTTTTAAAGTTGTAATCAGCGAAACTTCATGAAACATCTACATGAAAGAACCATGTGACTTATCCAATCGTAAACAGAAGAGCAAAAAATCCAAATTACCAGCCAAGCTAACAGTTAGCAGCTAGCTAACTAACTGTAAAGGAGGGCCTGCCTTAATTATGTAATTTAATTAGTAACTTTAAGCACTAACAGGTGACTTATATGAAAATGCATGAACAGTGAAATTATTTAGAGACAAAAAAAAACTGTTTTTCTACCGTGTAAACATGAATAAATTCAAGCTAATACAAGCCTTCTCTCTTTTTCTTTTAGTTTTTCACTGTCTCTTAACAAAAGCACAACGGCCTCCTTTCTGCAGCCATAAAGGCAGATGCACAGGTTGGAGGAACTTCATTAATGCGAGCTTGTGCGAGTGTCGAGGTTGCTTGACGTTATGAAATTTTGATGCGGCAAATATCCTGTCGGCACTGCAATTTTAATGGGGACCACGCAGATGCAGGAATTATCATGGCAGCGCTCCCTCTAGCTCCTGCAACAGCGTCGTGCACGGCAACCTGAGTGATTCCGCACCTCGACTCCCAACTTAGCGCCTCAAGTTTTTCAATTGTTCCCCGAGACGTTCGATTTGTCTGGTAAAACCTTGTTTCTTAGCGCTGACAGCTCATAGGTTGCATCATAGAATACACAAACACTCCATCAAGGGTCAGACTGTTGGTGTGCGGTGTATATTTTTCTGTTGTTTACTCTGTTGTAGGAAAATGAGTCTGGCCTTTTGGGCTTTATTTCCCTAATCTGCAGTCCGACGCGTACTTCTCCCAGCGGTGATTGATATTTGGAGACATCGGTGGGACAAAAACAGTTTGAGTTCTGACGCTCATGAAAGACCCATCAGCTCCGTCGTCGATCAATGTGAATAAATATTTCCCACAACCCAGAAGCATTAGAATCAAGGACGGGGGGAAAAAAGGCAGACAGAGGAAAGAGGAAAAATCAATTGGTCCAGAGCTTTGCTAAAAAGGGGTT
>JAPQRP010000012.1:22566623-22576794 GCA_037367295.1 Apogon hyalosoma | reverse complement strand
TCCCCTCCCCGTTATCAACGCCCCAAACCCCAGGTCATACTAATCCCGTGCGAACAGAGCAGTAGTTCATATGTGTGGATGTTCCGTCACATCCTGTTTACACGTTATATCGTAGACCCTTTGTTTTGGTTTATTTTTGTGCATTTGGTTTAGTTTTTATCCACATTTTTGTATCTGTTTGTTTTTGGTTTTTTTTAACTGATTTTGTCTTTTTTATCTACACTTTTCTTGCTTATTTTTCTCTTGTTTGGGTTATTTTCATCCATTTCTGGTATCTGTTGGTTTATTTTGTTGCTTTTTTTGTTTAATGAAGTCTCTTTCTCCATTTCTCTCCCTGTTTCAGTTCCTTAATTTTCCACTTATTTAATATTTTGACTTCATTTGTTGCTTATTTTGTTCAGTTCTTATTTATGTTTTTTTTTCCTAACTTTATTTGTTTTAATTCCTTAATTTTTAACTCATTTTGCCCTTTTTTTTGGTTTATTTTTGTGCATTTGGTTTAGTTTTTAGCCACACTTTTGTCTCTATTTGCTGATTTTGTCTTTTTTTTTCAACCTCGGGCCACAGTCACTGATTATTCATATGTTCAGTCTCATTTTTTTCATTTGACACATTCATCCCATGGGAGGGGTCAGGGTGGGGGTCCTTGTGGGGTCGGTTTTGGTCCGCGGGCCGTATGTTGGACCCCCTGTACTGGAGTTATCTTCCATTCTCTACAGTCATATTCTCATTTCCCCTGAGTGTCTTCATGGGGATTCCTTTTTCTTTTTTTTTTTTCTTCATTTAGAATAAAAATTAAGCGGTGCATGAATACACATGATGTCTAATAAGTAGGTCATCCTCCATTTTTGCCGGTAACTCTGATGCAAATGTGCGCTGAGTGTTCTTGGTGCGTTTGCAGAGTGTTAGAATACTTGTTAAAGTCGGGCTGGAAGTGTCAGCTTTTATTTGCGGCTCTGGGCTGAAGCAGGATGGAAGGGCCATTCGGGACACGTCCGAATTTGATGTATTTTGGTCATTTTTAACGCTTTTTCTTGTTCGCTTTATGGCGGGAAATATTCTTTATGCGAAGGCGTGTCTTCACAGGACCTGAAATACATCACGAACATCAGTAACTTTCTCATTTCATTTGTAATAATATAGAATCCACTGGAAAACCTTCATTTCCTGTGATCTGAGTGCAGTGTTTGACTAAATGTCTGTAAAATCAGGACCAAATATTCACTGATTAATAATGAAACGACTGGAAACTGAGAGTCCTGGGTTCCCAAACTATGGTTCTGGGCCTAAACTGGGACACAAACCTGTTTTTACCGCGTTCATAAACTGTCAAATACATGAATATGTTTATTACAGATACGTTTGTTTATTTTCCTAAATATAAACTAGTTCAGTCTGGACTTGAAATGCATTTATTTCTATCTGTGCTGACACTGGAGTGTTATTATGACTCAAACATAACAAAATTAAAATAGGTAATTTTATTTATTTATTTATTTTTACATGTTTTGTTAACTTTTGCAAATGTTTTTTGTTCGATTTCTGTTTATTTCTTTTAAGTCTGTTGTTTAAGTTAATTTCATGCACTTCTTTCCCACATTTTGTTCATTTCTGTTAATTTCTTTGCTTATTTTGGTCATTTACTTTCTTTTATTTCATTTTTTTTCTTCATTTCTGGTATAAATTGATCATTTCTGTGCTTTTTTTTTTCTTTTTTCACAGTTTGTTCATTTATTTTTTGTTTTTGTTTGTTTCCTTTCCTTGCATAATTCATTTATAGCATATTTCGTATTAATTTATTGTATAGTTTTGTTAATTTTGTTGCTTATTTTGTTTATTTTTTTCAACATTATGTCCATTTTCATTATTTTTTTGTGATTTTTTTGGTTGATTTTCTGTCTGGCTGTACATGGAAATGTGATAATTACCACTTTTACTGAGTTTCTTGACAGTAACCCTTTTGAATCCCTGTGAAACTTCTGTAACAGTCCATGTCGACCTCGTTCGAGCTGATCGGACTCAGTGTTTTTGTGAGTTAATCGTCGTATTTAAGGAAAGAAACGACTCCATCGGATGCACTTTTGTGTCTCTGACTGACATTATGGTGCTTTTTCTTCTGCCTCTGTCATGTTTTATTGTGGTCGGAGGCTGATGTTGTTCCGGGGCTGAACATGACGTATGTTTTTGATAAAAAAAAAAAAAAAAACAAGCAGAGCAGCTGCTTTTATTCTCTATATTTAGACCTACAGGACTTCTATACAATCCCACGATTTAGACGTTTTCTCTTATAAGTACGATCGGTAAAAAAGCACGAATCAGTCGTCTTTTTTATTTTTTTATTTTTTGGAGGAGGGGGGAGTTTAATTGAAATTGTATTTTGACAAATAACTATTTAATGGTGTAAAACAGGGTATTGTGTGAGTGCGCCTGGGAGTGTGCGATAAGCGTTAACAGTGGAGGAGAAGCAATGACACTTCTTTTTCTAAAGACTGTAGAAAGAGGCTGGTGTGTGTGTGTGTGTGTGTGTGTGTGTGTGTGCAGACTGAATTTAGAGAAATAATAAACAATGAAAAAAACATTCTTTAACTGATTTAACCCTTCGCTCACACTCTCACAGTAGCTCAGGAAGCCCTACCATTTTCTGCACCCGCCTCATTCTGTGTTTGTCTTATCCAATAATACTCTGTGCTTGGCTTTTTGTCCTGAGCTGTGAATGCACACACACGCACGCACGCACGCACACACACACACACACACACACACACACACACACACACACACACACACACCGAGCATGGTTAACGTAGGCCTGCGACCAGGCGGCTGCGGCGGCGGTTGCGTCTGTCAATGTGTTGCCATATTGTTTTATCGGCGCCGACCAGCGTTGCATGTGTGCACCACAGCAGAGCGGCTAATGCTAATCCGTGCAGGGGATTGTGGGTATTCTGTCGGAGCTCAGGCCGCCATGCGGAGGGAAACACGGCGGTTTTACTCCTGCTGTAATTGGCTGGTTTCTCCAGGCGGAACCGAATTAGACGTAACACAGTTTATTCACCACGTTAAGGACGATAATGATCGGATTTATTATTAACTGACATTTATTCGGTTCATTTGTTCCTCATTTTGTTTATTTATCTATTATATTTTTTAATTTTTCTCACTTATTTTGCTTGTTATAATTCATTTTTGGCTTATTTTTGCCTTTTTCTGGTATATTTTTTTTATTTTGTTGCTTATTTTGTTTATTTTCGATCTCTTTTTCCATTTTTCTACTTATTTTGTTCAGTACTATTTGTTTTTTTTGCAGATTTTTCTTGTTTTAATTCTTTTAATTTTGAGTCATTTTGCTCTTTTTTGGTAGGCTTTTGTTCATTTGGTTTAAGTTTTCTCCACATTTTTGTTTCTATTTAATTATTTTTGCTGATTTTGCCTTTTTTGTCATCTTATTTTGTTAATTTTTTGTACATTTCTTACTTATTTTTCTCCCTCATTTTGCTTGTTGTAATTAATATTTGCCATATTTTTGCCCATTTCTGGTATATTTTTCTTTGTTTTGTTAATTTTTTCCCACATTTTGTTGATTTTCATTCTTTTTCTCGTGTTTACTCATGCATTTGTATTTTTTGCTCCACTTTGCTTACTCTGTTCATGTTTTGTGATATTTTGAACATTGTCATTTGATTTCTTTAAATATGTCTTTCATTCATTTTGTTCATTTTATACCTTTTTTCCACATTTTGTTCATTTTTGGTTTATCTCTATACATGTTAATACTCATTTGGTTCATTTTTGCACCTTTTCTTAAACGATTTATTTAATTTTGTGTTCATTTTTACTCACTTTTAGCTTATTCTACTCATTTTTTGGCATGTTTTAAATGTATTCTTGCTTATTTTCTGCTCACCATTCATTTTTTGTCTTTTAAATTGACTTGTTTTGTTTGCTTTTTTATTGCTTCATATTCTTCCTTTCAAAACATTGAACAAAAGTGCAGGAGAGAAAACAGCCAGTCTACTGAATTTCATTGTTGTCATTTTTCTTTTTATCCAGCAACCTGAGCATCGTTTTGATTCTTTTCTGACATTTTATAAACTAAAAACTGTCCGTTTAATTGCGAGAGGAGTCGTTAGATTAATTAATATTGGGCGGATGGTTGCAGAACTCAGTATTTTTGCAGTTGCCATGGTCCTGTGTGGCTGGAAGCCCAGTTACCATCAGTCTTATTAGAGTGGATGAGTCACCACTTCCCTCCACTTCCCATCATCCTCCTCTTCTTCCACTTATAGAAGAGGTCAAAGGTCACAAGTGCTCTCAGGACACAGTGTGCGCTTCTGTACGAACATGTACGAGACAGAAAATGTGTTTGCAGTCAACGCTGCCGACCACCTGCCGTCTGATGGAATGGGCTTTTTATTCCAGATGGAGGCGTGGCCTTCAGGGACGCTTTATTTACGGGGTCTTCGCCTTTAGCGCCGCTGTTCCAATGGACTCAGAGATGTGGAGGATGGGGGGTGGGGGGGTAGGAGCCACATCTGATAATTGGCCAAGAGATCATCACCAGAATGAAATTATGCTAGTTAATCTCCCCTCAATTAATTAGCGGAGGAGTCTGCAGTCCATTCATTATCCAGAAAGAGTAGTGACCCCGTTGGAAGAGGGGCGCTCATATCATAACCTGTACCTGCCATGCTAATGCTAATGCCGTTAGCGGACGGCGCCGGTAGGAGTCGACTGGATGTGGAACCCAGACGCTATTGCTGTGACGAAAAATTAGGCTGTTGAACTGGCAATGAGAGTTTAGCATCAATTATGAAGGAAAAGCACAGATTAGTGATGAATTTAGGGGAAAAAAAAGGCTTGAATTGAGCCTTTTTCTGTCTGTTCAGTGGATCTAAACTATCACCAGAAACACTATAGATCTTTAAGGTTAATTCATGTCTTGAGCTGATCTGTTTCCCAGCTTTGCGTTGGCTAATTTTGTGCTAACGTGACCATATTTGGACATAAGAGAAGCAAGGGATGATGGGCGATGGGTGAAACTGCAATGCTAACGCTACTTCTGTGTAAGCTAACGACTGCTACTGCTACTTTCTTGCTTGATTTTATTCATCTTTTGCTGATTTGACTCATTTTCGGGGAATTTTGGTGTGAAATGTCCATGTTTTCGTAGTGTACAAATCTAAAGTATCTATCTTTAAACGGAAGAGGATTAGAGCCACTGGACAACCGTGTTACTATTATTATTATTATTATTATTATTATGATGAGAAAAAAGTCAGAACTCTATTTCATGCTTATAATGCGTACAGATAGCATGCTAATTAAAAGTGGCGTGTTATCTGTACACAATTCGTGACATCACGCTGGACTTACAGCTGCATATTTAGCATTCATTCTGAAAACGAATCCCTCTGTAACGTCGTGCACGGGCCCGTTTGCCCCCTCGTCATCCTTCGAATGGCGTTGCGTCAGGTAGCGGACGGCCGGCGGTGTATTTTTGTGCTCGTCTTTGTTCCGTACAGAGGTTGGGCCGTCTGCGAAAGCGAAGCCAAAGGAGGTGACAGCTCATTACGAAACTCCATCAGCGCCGTGTATCTCCTGCCTCCCTCCGTCACTCTCCCTCGCCGCCTTTTCCTCTCTGCCTTTCGCTCCCTGCACCTCTCCAGGCATGGCAGGGGTTCCAGATTATTCCCTCAGTTGCCCTTGCCAGGCAGTAAATACTTCAAGGCGCTCGGGAGGCAGAGAATAGATCACCTGGTGCTACTTTCAACAGCTTTTCTGCAGCTGGTCGAGAGAAAGACGGTTATTACGACGACTGCTGCTGCTGCTGCTGCTGAAAAGGGTCACTTTAGTTAGCAGACGAACAGCAGCAGGACGGGAAAGGCAGAAGGTTAGCCTCGGAGCAAAGTATGGACAAAAGTATGTGGACTCGCTATTATCCCTGTTGGGAAATTCCATTTATGCCTTTGACCCATCCTAATACACACAATAACTAGCATTAGCCATTAGCAGTTAGCTTATTAGTCGTAGTGAGCTGCCATTGAAGGTGTTCAGGGACGAACATTCGCAGCGTTCACATCTTCATCACATCACACTTGAAGTTTATTTTAGTTAGTGATCAAGTACTACGTCTGTTTTAGTGTTTTGTGTCTCGTTAGCCTCATAGCATAATTAGCTAAGTCAGACACAAATGGACAAAAGTCTGTGGACGCGTTGAATCCAAGTGTTTGTGTTCTAACAGGGTCTGGGATCAAAACAATAAGGACTAATGTAGAATAGAGTTTATACTGGATCAATATAATTGCACTGGTTAGTTTGGGTTAATTTGTTATCTTTGTTTCTAAAATGCCTCAAAGATGGTTTGGACTTCAGTTCTAGTCCTAGAGGATGGATCTGAGATGAGTAGGTGTTCCAGCCAATGAATAAAAAAGACCAAAATAATCAACAAAATGAGTAAAACAGATTAAAAATAATGAAGAAAAATGAAGAAAATGAACAAAATAATCAAGAAAATGAACAAAAATGGACAAAATAATCAACAAAATGAATTAAACAGACAAAAAATAATCAAGAAAATGAACAAAAGAATCCCCCAAAAAATGAATAAAATGAACAAAATACATGTAATCAGCAAAATGAGTAAAAGCAACTAAAATAATCAACAAATCAAACATAAATTAAACAAAAATGGACAAAAACTATGTAAATATTGATGTTTCTAAACTATATGGACATAAATATTGGGACACAGCATGTCTACAACTGGAAGATGTTCGATAGAAACATCAATATTAATAATCAACATGATATTTATCCCACAATATAAACTGTATTCTGACAGTCATTATTGTTGATTAGATAGATAGATAGATAGATAGATAGATAGATAGATAGATAGATAGATAGATAGATAGATAGATAGATAGTGCAGCAGCGTAACATCAGTAAAAATAGAATATAAGAATAAAAAATAGAACACCAGCTCAAACCCACTGTTCAGAATAAATGATATTTGTTGTCAAACTCGTGTTCGACACCTGCCGCCAACGACGACTCAAAACACTGTTTTTTTTCCAGGGTGCAAACTGTCATAAGAGTCCGAAACATTAGAGAATAATAGGATGTGGATTCATTTTCGGTCCTAAAATAGAATCAGAGCTCATTAATGACGACCTGAGCAAAGTCATGTGAAACGCAGAGGAGACACCGCAGTCATAAACGACAAAAATGACCAAAAGGTGTCCAAATAAAAACCGAAACAAGGTGAAAGAAAACTGCAAGAAGACACGGCACCTGAGGCAAGTAACGTGGTAAAAACTTAGCATCAAGATGGAGAGGATGTCGAATAAATTAGTTAGAATTAAGTCACACGAAATACACAAAATACTATCAGTTAGCGTTGTTGCTAGCACACCCGCCCCCTGTGACTGTGCGTTTCAGTTAGCGTTGTTGCTAGCACACCCGCCCCCTGTGACTGTGCGTTTCAGTTAGCGTTGTTGCTAGCAGCGCCCGCCCCCTGTGACTGTGCGTTTCAGTTAGCGTTGTTGCTAGCACACCCGCCCCCTGTGACTGTGCGTTTCAGTTAGCGTTGTTGCTAGCAGCGCCCGCCCCCTGTGACTGTGCGTTTCAGTTAGCGTTGTTGCTAGCACACCTGCCCCCTGTGACTGTGCGTTTTAAAGGTCATCCCTCCCCAGGACTCCCCTTTTGTTCTGCTCCCCCTCTCCGTGGCTCCTTCTCTCCTCCATCCCCTCCTTAATTGTCTGGCAAACGTCTCAGTGAGACGAAGACAAATATGGCCTTTTCCTGTGGATATTGTTCTGTCTGAACTCGCCGTCACCGCCTTAATAATTGAGCACCTTTTCTTTTTCTCACTGCGAAGGGTTTTTTTTGTTTTGTTTTGTTTTTCCTCTCACCTTGTTTTCTCCTGTCGGCCTCCTTTCTTCTTTCCCCCTCTGTCCCTCCTTCCCTTTTTCCTATCCTCTCCTTCCTTCCCTCTTCCTTTCCTCCCTCCCTTCCTTCCTCCCTCTTTTTTTATATCCTCCCTCCCCTCCTTCCCCTCTCCCTTCCTTCCTTCCCCCTCTTCCTCCCTCCCTCTGTTCTTCCTTCCTTCTACCCTTTTTATATCCTTTCTCCTCCCTCCCTCCTGTGGCTGTGGATATGTGATGCTGAGGACCTGTGATGCTACAGGGGCCCAGTGAAGCGAAGCATCCTGGGAGTCTCACTCTTACACCATAATTAGTGGCCAAGTTTCACCTAATTAAATGGGACCCTATTAGAGTCGAGGATAGAAACAGTGGAGGGAAAAGAAAAAAAACAACTGCAGAGCGACTGCACAGAGGAAACCGTCTTTTGTTTGGGACTTTCATCCCCGTCTCGGCCTCTTTGTATCATTCCACGTTCTTCCAACAGCTGATTTTTCCAGGATAAATATTTCATTTTGCTCTTCCTCAGCTGTGCAAGGTAATCTGTACGACACCTGCGATGCTCACCGTCATCTCGGCGCTGATTGCTCCGCCGCGCAAAATAGATCTGCCCATACGGGAGGTTTTTGATGAGCGGTACGAGGCAATCAGACGCCCATTTCCAAGACTGTGAAGTCTGCTGAAGTTTCCTTTTGATTGAGAAGACGACGCTCTGCTTTAACTTCAAATTGGTAGCATGTGGACAGAGTTTAATGGCATTCAGAGGGTTAACCCTTTAACCGCTGGGACAGTCTGTGGGTTTCAGGTTCATTAAAGCTGCTGTTCCTTTAGTTTTACTGTGTGTTTTAGGTCCAAACAGGTGGAAGAACAGAAAAAGACATAGAGAGGAAGTGAAGTTGGACTGAATAAGGCACTAGAATGGACATCAGTAAGAGATTTAGGAGGATGAACAACTGTGAACTGGAACAAACTGAACAACAAGGATTTGTATGTGGTCCCAGTTTAGTTTAGGGCTCTTTTTTCTAAATCAGTCCAACTACTTTTTGATATCTGTTTGACTCCATACTGTGGTTCCATAGTCGAAAAAAGAATCAAATAAACAACAAAATGCACAAAAACAGCCAAAGTGACCAATAAAATGAACAAAAATCACTAATAGATAAACAAAATAATAAGAAACATGAACAAAATTGAAGAAAAAAGGATAAAATAAAAATAAAATGTAGAAACATGAAGAAAATATGTGACTAAATGAACAAAACAAATAAAATACTTATAAAATATTAAATAATATAGAAAATATGCAACAAAAAAAAGAACTAAAATGAAGTTAAAAAAAAAGAAAGAAATAATATAATAAGTAACAATTATTTGAATTTGGTCCCAGTAGTTTTAGTTTTGGCTGTTTTTTTGCTGCTTTTTGACACTTGTTTAACTCCATACAGCAGTTCCATGGTCAAAACTCAGTAAAAACACAGTTTAAAAAAAAAAAAAAAAAAAGAATAAAGGAAAACCACCACAACACTGGAAAAAACAGGAAAAACAAAAAAAACACACAAGGAAAACACTGTAAAAAAAAAAAAAAAAAAAAATCCTACATTCAGAACGTGTCAGAGGGGTTAATCTCTATGTTTCAGTATTTTCTTTGCATATTTAATGATTCAGTGCTTATTTAATTCATATTGTACTTTTAAGCTCGAATAAATGACGGGTTCAAGCAGTAAATCTGTCATCTTCCCCGATAAAAATAAACGCTCCATTCAGAACGTGTCAGATGTCAAAGGGTTAAAGCGTTGTTTTTATTCGTTTTGTGCTTTTTTTTTTTTTTTTTTAGCCGTCTTCATGTGCGGAATTCGATTAAATTAGATTGAATTGGGACGCGAGCGGCGCCGACCCGCCTCCGAGACAAGCGTGGTGTTTGTTCCGACCCTAAAACGGTCTGGATAGAATTATGGGCTTGATGGGTTCATGTTTTCTACGTGTGAAAGCACATGAAGGGCCCATGTGTCGCGAGGGTTATTTACACCACAGAGCAGCTTTTGTCCAACTTTTGTGCGCCGTGACACTTCCTGCGTCCTTTCGTCCTCCTTCGTCGTCTCCTCCTCCTCCTCCTCCTCCTCGTGCCGTGTCTTCGCCCATGTCCTCATTCTCGCCGCTGCTCTCTTTAGCGGTGTGTGTTTGGCCTCTGACGGCCCACAGGCGGCCATGCTGTCTTCTCTACTCAGTCTGCTGCCTCCCCCCCTCCCCCC
>JAPQRP010000012.1:22504286-22515460 GCA_037367295.1 Apogon hyalosoma | reverse complement strand
TTACCCAGAATGCATTAGGCAGAATACTAGCAAACCCACCACTGTCCAGATCAACACACCAACAAGTCAGGAACTGAGGGTCATTTGGTTGAATTCAGACCAAATTGGGTTTACAGATCGCCAGTGACACAGAATAAATGTGATTACATTTTGGGAAAAGTAGGTCAAAGTTCACATTTTTATGAATTTTTTTTCTTTTCTCCCATTTACTTATAATGGCTAAAATTTCATGTCAATAAAAACATCAGTTTTGCCTCAATTTACTTTCCAACTTGAACCATTTCATAGGGGAATGTTTCAACCACTACCCTGTAAAACTCAGTTTCATGGGGTAGTGGTAAGGGGGAGGGGCCAAGGGGTGAATTGGGATTGGGCCTAAATCTTGCACTTTATTCTGCTGCTGCCTTGACCAGCGAATTTCCCTGTTGTGGGATCAATAAAATCTAATCTAATCAAACAAAGTTGATCAACCCTCAGGACGTATCATGCGTATTTACTGCTTTTATTTCATCTTCTTGTGCTTTTGTGTTGCATAGCTTTAGAACTATGAAAAAAAAAAACGAAACGATGCCAAAACCAAAAGACTGTCCAGTTCTTTGAAAAGCCAGTTAAACACATCTGTCCTAAAGAAAAGAAACAACAAAAAAACTCTTTTCAACTCTTCACGCACTCTCTCGCCTTCTCGCCAATCTCACCCGCCTCATTCCGGCGTCTGAACATAGAAGGAAGAGAAAAAGCACAATCACATTAGCATGAAGTCAAATCTGCCTTTTGTGAAATGCCAATCCAATTAGCACGTTCTCGTTTAGCTCCCTCTCCCTAAATGGAGGCTTTTGCATCTTTTACAAGGATGATGTGCACTAAAAGGCACATTTAGTAAACAGTGCAACCCTCGGGCTTTCCTCTGGGACTATTGGAGCTCGGTGGCTAATGAAACAGGTCCATAAAATCCAGCAGGATCCACGTGGGAGGGCCGACGGAACGGTGGAGCCGGGTCTCCTGGGAAAACCATCGGAAAAACCAAAGCCGATCCGTGTCGGTGAGAGTACGTGGAGATTTAAAGGTCCGAGGTATTGATCGTGATCATTATCCTCATGATGAGCTCTCAAAGGGAGCAATCACCAAAGGAGCAATCACATGTTTTAAAGAGACGCAACCGGAAAACTACTGTTGGTGAAGTACGCCAATAAACCAGGATGGATTTAACACTGTGTGGAATGAATGAACATCTGTGTGTCATGTGGAATACACCCACATAAACATATATTTAAAAAAAAAAACATCGCTGTCGGGTGGAAACCTCTTAAGTCCATTTATGGCCATTTTTTTTTTTGTCATAAAATGATTCTGTTGGTCAGTCTTCACGGGTTTAGAAATATTTAACCAATGAAAAGTGCTGAAAACAGCTTGTAACTGCATCTCATAATGCCTTTCATTTATTTAGAAAATACATCGTTTTTCCAGTTTCCTGAAAAATAACCGTTTTTGACATAAGAGGTTTCCACCCAACAGTGACGGTATGTTCACTATGGGTCATATTTTACACCAATTATTGACATGTATTGATCAGATTAGTGGATCAGGGATTTGGTTTATTTACATTTTCATAGTCACACACGTTTGAGAGTTAAATCCACATTTTGTATATTTTTACATTTGTTCGTGCATGTTTTTTGGGGGTTTTGTCAGTTTTTTGCCTCATATTTACACTTTTGTAGCATTAATTCATTTTCATCTGATGCATTATATGGAAAATTATTCACGTTATTTTTTTTATCAGAAACATTGTCAATTGGGCAAGAAATGGTGCAAACTGGCTTCAGAAATTGCATGTCGTTGCTGTTGGGCGGAAACCTCAAGTCTATTTTTAGTCTTTTTTGGCTTAAAACAATTTTATTTATATGTTTTGTTGGTCAGTCTTCATGTTGGACTGACAGTTTTAGAACTATTTAACCAATGAAAAGTGTTGAAAACGCTTGTAACTACATCTGTTAACTCCATTCATTTATTTAGAATATACATACTTTTTCCAGTTTCCTGAAAAACAAACGTTTTGGACATAAGAGGTTTCCACCTGACAGCTACAATGTGTAATCTAATTACTTTTTCTTATCTTTTAGACAACAGGTGCATAAATGGGAGTAGTAATGATTTTAATTTTGTAAATCGTCACTGTCGGGTGGAAACCTCTTAAGTCCATTTTTAGTCTTTTGTCATAAATGGATTCTGTTGGTCGGTCTTCACGTTGGCCTGTTTTAGAAATATTTAACCAGTGAAAAGTGTTGAAGACGGCTTGTAACTCCATCTCTTAACTCCAGGTTTCCACCCAACAGCTAGAATATAAATTTTGATAAAGATTTTACATTTAGTACATTTCTTTATTTTTTCTTATCTTTTAGACGACACAGGTGCGTAAATGCTCCCATATTAACGCTTTTCTCCACACCAATAAAAAAAAATTTAAACATTTCCCAAAAGTACTCCAGTGTTGTTCTGTCGTCCAATAACACACTACGGTTGAACTGTTGGATTTCACAGTATTTCTACGACTGAACTATAAAGGGTTAAGAAAGCATTTTCTGCTCCTGGGTCACGACCCCAAAGTTGAAAAGCGCTGCGTTGGGGGTGAAGGGGTTAATCAGTGGCTCTGTGGCTGAAAAGCCTGTGAAAACCCTCAAAGTGCTCCTGCATCATCTTCCCCGACTGTTTCTGATATGTTTGCTTCGTTCTCTCCAGATGATGAGAAGCCTCAGCGTGTCTGACTCTCACTAAAGGCTCTCGGTCATTGGTGTTGAACTTGGAGTTTTCTACCGCAAAGTTTCTGGAGTGTATATGGCTGGGAGGAAACCCAGCAGACCTCAAATTATCCTCCTCCTTTTTCAGGGTCTTTTCATCATTTCAGCTCTCTTGCACACCATTCCTTTACTCTCGGACATTTTACCCACAGTTATATCTGTTCTCGCTTGCACATTATTTTCTTGCTTTCTTCTTCTCTCCTCGCTTCGGTCCCTGCTTCTGCCAATTTCATGCCAGGCCAGTCCTTGGAGAATCACCAAGGGCATTGGAAACAATCAGACGACTCTCCCCTCTTTCCACCCCCCCGCCAAAAAAAAAAACGACCTGAGTTCTTCATAATCAACCATTTACTTCCCTCACTGTCACAATTAAAAAGCGCTAGATGGAAATTATTTTTAGACATGGCTCTCGTTTCCTATTTCACATTTCACAGTTCAAGATTATTTATCTAAACACAGCACTGCACAAGTGTGCATTCTGTGGCCCGGAGCTATTTTCCACATGGGCAACCGTGAAGTCATATTGACACTAAACATATGGTCGGCCCTGTTTTGAGATACACTTGCAGACTCCCAACGTTTCACTTGTCTTAATGAATAATACCATGGTGGATTCTGGCGTCTGGAATCAGTGGAATTTTTCAGCAGCACCAACAATGCTTTCATGCATGAATTAACGCTGTGCATTTCCATTTTTACATGGTGCTGGGGAACACAACGGTTTGTAATTTCATTTGCAATATTACGAGGGAGGGACTAAAAAACAGACCCATCCCGCTTGTAATAAGTGGCCCGTTTTATGTTGATTTCCAGCGCAGTTCAGATGACGACTTTCAGCCGCAGTAAAAAGATTGAAGCATTTGAGCAGAATCAATGATATTTTACGGTACTAAACCGCCAATCCTTTAGTGATATACCCCTTTGTTATTGAAATGCATCTCTTTCAGAGGACCCTGGCTTCGTATCAAGACTGAAGCTATTCCTGTGTGCACTGAACGGAGGAAACCTAATACTAAGTGACAGGATAGGGAATGAAAATAATGAGATCTCATAAATATAGTTTGGAAGACAAACCATCCACAGCTACTCAGAGAAAAGCAGATATTTCTGTCCACAGGCCTAATAAGTGACCTCTGTGGAGCAGGAGGAGCCAAAGTTGAGCTGTGTTGTGCTGACTATGAAACACAAGTCGACTTGTTGTTTTTGGGGTTTTTTGCTTTTGCAAGTAAAGGTCATGTTGAGAATCTGAATGATGGCTACATCCATCCAACGCTGTGGATCTCACAAAGACTCCGTCCAGCTGTAGTTTGACTAAAACGATCGGAAACGCTTTGAAAAGTCAGAACAACACCAGAAAGGCTGCATCCTGTTTGTATAAAGAACTGTGTGTTGTCAATAAAAAAAAGTAGGACTTTGTTTATTTGGAGCAGATCCATGAAACAGGGTGGAAGTGTTTTTGGCTTTTCCTACCGCTGGAGAGCCCCAGGCCGGCGCACAAGTTTATGTTTTTAACAGTTGAAAAGTAAACCGACGGACACTGGTCCGATTCTGGGTTTAGTCTGGTTTAGTAATAATCAGGAAAGAAGAGGGGACGGTCGGTCTGTTAGCTTAAGGGTGTGTTACAGGTAGGGTGGGAGAGGTTTGGGGTTTTTTGTCTATTTCAGATTAGCATGACAACCAAACAAAAAAAGGATTTCTATAAAAGAAAGTCCAAGATTCGAAAAGGAGCGGGATGAAGTGTAACTTACACTGTCCCGCCCCCTTACCCCATCCTTCTACTGACCCTTAATTCATGTCAAATCCCATAAGTAACTCAAAAATCCAACACGTCAGACTAAGTACAAAGCACAAAAATGCTACATACAAAAATAGTCTCTGTCCATTTTGCAGCAGCATTTCACAACAAAGTAAACTGTCCATTTCATAACAATAATACACATATTGAGCAACAAAAATAATCTCTATTCATTTCATATATATATATATATATATGTATAACTATTAAAGTAACTATCTTTTACTATATTGCTTAAAATCCCCTTCACACCTCGACTGCAATCAATTAATTAAATGCTCCAACACAAAAATAAAAAATGGTAGTCACCTGTGGAACGGACAGGACTGGAAAACACCATCCAGTCATTTTAACCAGCCCATTCAAATGAATGGTGATATGTCTGTCAAACTCAACTGTCATTTGTCAATTTTGAACACAATAATCAACAACACTAACAAAAAAGAACAAAATAATCAACAAATTAAACTAAATAGTCTACTACATTACCAAAATAATCATCAAATTAAACTAAATGATCAACTACATTACCAAAAATTACCAAAATAATAAAAAATAATACAAATAATCAACAAAATTTGCAAAAATGAAGAAAATAATCAACAACGTGAACAGAAAGGACCAAAATAATCCATTTTGAATAAAATAATCAACAAAAGTAGGGAAAAAGAACAAAATAATCAACAAAATTAGCAAATTACAAACAAAACTATCTGGACATAAATATTGAAACACATCATGTCTCCAGCTGTAAGATGTCCAATATAAACATCAGTATTATTAATCAATATGATATTTATCCCATTATAAACTCTACTGTGACATTAGTCCTTACTGTTTTTATCCCAGACCCTGTTAGAAAAGAATCACCTGGATTCAACGTGTCCACAGACTTTTGTCCACTTGTGTGTGAGTTAGGTCATTATGCTACGAGGCTAACACTAAATACCATTCCAGCTCATTCCAACTCCTCTTCTCTACATCTTTTCCTTTTCTTTTCAATGTGCAGCAGAAATGTTTGAGATCTGGCAAGAGGCGCTTTAGGAGCTCATCCAAATGTTTTGTTTGGACCTGCCGTTGCCATGTTGGAGCGTTCAGACGCTCCACAAACATGCTAACTGCTTGACAGGCTTCATAAAACACTCAGCGATTGTTGGTGATTAATTTGGCGTGTGCACTTTTAATTAAACTACAGCGTGATGCTTAAACCCTGCTGTCGTTTGTGCTCGACGACTTTATTTCTGCCTCCAAAGTTCGCTTTAGTTAACACTTCCCCGCAGATGAAATGTGATGATGCCAGGGGAGTGCGTTCCCTCCATTTTGACTTGACCGCTCATAACTCCAAACCTTATTAAGGCTGATTAGTGGTTTGTTGAGCCTGTGCTTTTGTGAGCGTTTATGTCAGGTCTAAATGTTGACGAATGGCCTGTTGGCTCAGCGCTGGATGGACCATGGAGGTCACACATGCACAGGGAGTCGACTTTGATCCACTCACACAGCAGAGTTCACCAAGTCCCACTTAACCCTGTCAGACCCACTGGAACTGTAATATATATATAATGCAAGTCTGTTTTATTTGTATTTATACTTTTATCTGATGTGACAGGAATTAATGTCAAAGAGCATTTCATTGTATAATCATGTGCAATGACAAGAAATAATCTATCATCTATCCATCTATATATATATATATATAAAGATGGGACTGGTTGTATGGGTTCAAAGACGCTGATCGTATGGATGAACTGATGTGGTTTCGTTTGTTTCCTGCACATGTAAAAAGCAAACACTAGAGGATTTTCCTCATCAAATGAGGTCTAATAATTGTGCGTTATCCTTTCAGCTCTGTTGCAGTGATAGTAGTCAGTTCGTTCAGACCACAGCCTGGTGGTAAGTCATGCAGCAAAGGGCATATGTAAATGAATATTGATAAAATAATCTGACCTCAGTCTATAGAACTGGACTTCTGGTTTTCTAAAGCCCAGTTCAGGCCAAAGTCTGCAGGACAAACACTGCTGTAACTCACACTGAGACGGTATGGATCTTCTCCATGGCAACGGCTCTGCTTCCATTCTATCTGTTGGCTTTCAGGCGTTTTTTTGGAGCTGGATTTAATTAGTAACGTCTTAAAATATGAATGAGGACAGTAATAGGGAGATAGGAATACAGCTGCACTTGAAGTATTTGTTGAAACGGTGATTTGGTTCATTTTCAGTTGATTCCAGGAGTTGGTGTCAGTTCTACTATGAAGAGAAGAAATGGACTTTGAACGCAACATTTACCAGGAAAACAGGTGAAAACACTGAACACAAGCCGTGCACTGCAACAAGTGCACAAGAGTGGATTTGTGTCATTTCAGTCCAAATATCTGATCACACTTCAAATCAGACAGAATCACCTACAGAGGAACTTTTCAGTCAGATAGAAGAACTGATTTATAGACAATAGATCTGGAAAATCTGACTGAACAAATCTGACCAAGATCATTTTCACTGGTTCCACTGGCAGATTTATTTTTGTTTGTTTGAATTAAGCAAAATACCTTGAATTAAGCAAAAAAAAATCTTGAATTAGACAAAAAAAAATCTTGAATTAGGCAAATAAAATATTCTTGAAGTAAGCAAAAAAATCTTGAATTAAGCAAATAAAATCTTGAATTCGGAAAAAAAAATCTTGAATTAAGCAAAAACATCATAAATTAAGCAAAAAAAAAAAAAAACTACCAATAGAACCAGTGAGAATGATCTTGTTCAGATTTGTTCAATCAGATTTTCCAGATCTATTGTCTATAAATCAGTTCTTCTCTCTGACTGAAAAGTTCCTCTGTAGGTGATTCTGTCTGATTTTAAGTGTGATGACATATTTGGACTAAAATGACACAAATCCACTTGGTCAGACTTAGATGTTTTTTTTTTCCAGTGTGTATTTTAACTTTACAAAACCAGACTCTTGGAGATCGGACAACATCAAGCAGGTCACCTCAAACCACAAATCTGGGCTTAAGACGTTCAACCTTTATCGATTTGGGTGGTTACTGAGGGGTGGTAGCGGGTCCTGAAGCCCGTCTGTCCGTGAGGTTCACACTGTGGAGCTGAAACTAATCTGTGAAGGAGTTTCGATATTTGCCCATTCAGCAGCTGCAGTACAGTAAGCGGAGAAGGTGAACGAGTGCGCCGGCTAAAGTGACTTTGGTTGAAACCTCAGACCATCTGGCCCGTCACTTAACCTGCACCTTTGTTCTTGTCATCCCTCAAAGCGTTACTGTACGGCCTCTGTCGTCCCACCTTAATGAGCAGATCAAGACGGACTCGTCGGCTTCGGACAGGAACGAGCGACTGCGAACTTTGAGGAACATATGGCGAAGGAGGCCGACGCCGTCCGACAGTATGACTTACAGAAGGAGACACGGGCTGGTACTGACTGGACTCTGATGGACACGCTCCTCTAACACGTCTCTTATCAGATGTTGAAAGCTGTTTCGCGCATTTGTGTGTTGACTTTTCGTCTGTTGAAATAAGTTGTTTTACGTGATGTGTAATTTTAAAACCTTTGTGCAGAAAATGAAATTGTGCAGAGAAATTACCGTACCCTTTTATACAATACCATACCATGCCGTACCATACCATGCCATATCGCATCCATATCATACCATTTTTATTTGAATAGCACATTTTACCAACGCAAAGTCTCCAAAGTGCTGCACAGAGTTCAAACTAGCATAAATAAAATAGGAAATAAATAAACTAATTAAAACCATCTTCCAAAGCATACTATCAACAATATAATAAATACACAGAGTAACAGACAGTCAGAGGACCACACAGTTCCCATGCCGGGTCAAAAGCCTGTGAGTAAAAGGGCATTTTTAACTGAGACTTAAAAGTAACCTGATATCCTGAAATGCGTACAGATGAGGCGCCACTTTTAATTGGCGCCTCATCTGTACGCGTTGTAAGCTTTTCACGTGTATGTTCATGCCGCGTAAAATAACAGGCGAGTTGTACGATTATCGACTACCGCAATTAGAGGTTAGGGTTAGCGGTTAGCAATTAATGGCTAGCCCGGTTAGGTTTAGGGTTAGCGGTTAGGGTTAGGGGTCAGGTTTGGGGTTAGGGGTCAGGTTTAGGGTTAGGGGTTTGGTTTAGGGTTAGGGCTAGTGGTTATCCATTAGCACGATTAGCGGTTAGTGTTAGCGGTTATGGATATGTAAACCGGAGCTCTTGGCGTACATTGACATGTGATCAGATGGCGTTGAATCACACATGAAAGGATGGAAATGCGTACGGATAGCAGCGCCAAATGCTGTAAGAACCGGTGTGACACACAACGTGCTTTCATGAGCTCAATGTGCCCAAAAGCATCAGTAGAGGGGGTTGTTTTAATGTGAGGTGGGAGAGCATTCCAAAGTTTGGGCCCGACAACTGAAAAGGCCCGGTCGCCCTGACTTTTAAGTCTCATCTTAGGGACAGCGAGCTGGATCTGGATCTGGGTCTGGCTCTCAGACCTCAGCTATCGTGCGGAGGTGTAAGGTGTACTGAGGTCTGAGATGTCCACAGGGTCCAGTCCACACAGAGCCTTAAAAACCAGCAACAAAAGGGGGTCTGTCTTAGACCTCTGTCTTTGGAGCTGCTGTAACGGTGAACTTTGCATTAGGACCAATAAAGTTGATCTTATCTTAAATTAAACTTAAACTTACTATTAAATTTTTTTATACGGATTTTATATTTTTTTGTGCGTTTTTTGGCCTTTTATATTGATATAGTAAGTTAAAGTAAAAAAAAAGTAATAGGCAGATGATATAGATAAGTTGTGCTGAGAAAAAAAAGATACCAAACGTGTGTAAGGTAAACATGTCTTTATATAGTATATAAAGGCAAAACAAAAGTACTGAAAACCGGCCAAAATAGGCTCAGAGCCCGAAGGGTTAAAAACTCAAAGTGCGTTCAGTCACTTCTTGATGCATTAAACACACTGAGGGTTTTTTCCTTAATGTAGGTAAAACCATGAGTTTCATCATGATTTGAACAGAAACTTTTGGGTCGTCTTTTATTCTGTGAAACGTCTGGTGTTAATTCGAATTCAAGCGTTACCGCCCCCTACTGTTGGGGAGTGGGAATGGGCGGGGCTTAGCTACAAAAAAAAAAAAAAAAAAGGTCCAAGATACTGAAAACAGGTTTGAGATCCACTTTTAGGTCCCGCCCCCCCAGTTGAGAATCACTGTCAACGAGTGTTTCCACAATCTGCCCATTTGACATATTTTTCAATTGAACCTTTATTTGATTTCCTGCGTTTTCGACACATTTATTAAGGTAATAACAGAAGCTAAAGCACCTGCAGCTTTGCGCAGCGGTGGAGCTGCTGATTAGAAATCATCACAACGCCGTCGTGTCTTACAGGAATATTTTCGTGCTGATTTATTACCGTTTGTCTCCTCCGATGTGTGTTGATTGATCGCTGGGACACTTTTTTTTTGTTTTTAAAGAAATAAATAATCACAGGCTTTAGGCTCATTGCGATGGATTACCTCATCTTAAAGTTGTTTGGAGGAGTTTTGTCTTCAGACAGTATGGTTTTCTTATAGGGCTGACAAACTGAATGGGTTTCTCATTAAAAGTGTAACTTTACACACACATGATGCATTGTTAAAGTGCTGTGGTAGACTGCTCCATAGTTTATGGAAATGGGAGAATGCACATTAATAGACACATTTTGGAGCAATTATTTTCACGGTGTTTTTATATTTTATTGCATGTTTGTGTGTTGTAATTGCATCACGTTTGGTCCTAAATGTCATTTAAAGTGACGTCGAAAAGGTCTAAAAGTAGACAGACACCAACCCAGAGCTAAACTAATTAATAAAGCAGCATGATTTTTTTCTATCTGCTCATACCGATGTTCAGCTAATACACGCTGCAAAAAAGACCTCATTATTGGGTTAAAATGTCTTATTTCTAGTAAAATTATCTGGCAGCACAGAAAGAAAGTTGCACTAATGAAGTTTTCTTAAAATAATAAAATATTATCTAATTATTATAGAATGATAAACTTCATATTTTAAGCAACATATACTTGTTTCAAGTCTTTATAGTATGATTTTTCCCATGAATGAATGAATATTTCTAATTTTTGTTATGTACAAAACGCATACAGATAAAGAACATGCAGTTAAGACAACTGGTAACTGAAAAAGGCAGCAGTTGAATCCAGAGGCTTTTTTCTGCTTCTACTTCCATCTTTTGAATTACCTGAAGTGGCAGCAAATAAAACACGGACACCAATTAATATACAGTCAGTTTCTTGAGTCATTTAGAGAGTATTTTGCTTTCATAGCTCTTGAGAATTTGACAAATTAAAGCTTTTTTAAAAGTCGACAACGACCTACAGTTTCAATTCATCATTCAGTTGATTTCATAATTTGACCCCAATAACAGAAACACAGACATATTTAACATTTGTTCTTTCTTTACATGTTTCAAACACAAACAACTCTCTTAAATTAGAATTCCCTTCTCTTTGAATACAAACAGGAAGACTTTTGTTCTTAGCACAAAAAATAAGTTCCATTGTTTTTAAATATACTATAT
>JAPQRP010000012.1:22482451-22492502 GCA_037367295.1 Apogon hyalosoma | reverse complement strand
GTCACATAACTAGGTCGTTATATTTTATGTACTTTCAATTGTACAGTTATGATTGCTACAATATAAAAATTCAATAAAAAAAAAACGTAGGAGAAAAGAAAAAAGCTGCTACACTGGCTTGGGTGTCGTGTGTCGGAGCTGCCAGCCGTCCTCTATTTATCTCAGCAAATCAAAAGTCTTCACATGAAAAAACAACTCAACATTTCAGCGACAAAACAGGACTGTGCATCCTCTACAAACCGGTTCCTTAAATCATCCTTCAAATGACAATCGAACAAAAACAAACTCTGTAATGATCACATGGACTCAGTCGTACTGTTCCACATGAATGGACATCTCTGATTTGGAATCGTTTGCTGTCGTTTGATTCCTCTTTATTTAGTTTATTGTGTTGATTTCCATTTGGATCGCTGTGGAGACGGTGCTGGTAATTATGGATCACCTTTGAAAGGCATTATGGGAGCACATCCTGGTCACGACGCAGCGTTGAAACCATTTTTCAACAGTTAACTGTAAGTTTCCGCCTGTTAATATTGAGTATTGACATCAGATCCAGAGATAATGAGTGAAGTTTTCTATTCATGGCTTCCCCAATCACTGAAGGGTCCACGTTTATACTCGCAGATACGGAGCAAAAACAAAAAAAAAAAAAATTCCAGACTTGGAACCAGACGAGCGCAGTGGGACTGTGACAGCCACGGATCGCCTTAGACTAAAGATCATTTTATTGTCAATCAACGATGCACTGCAGGGTCAACACTAAAAACACCGGAGATAAAACAAGTTATAAAAGACTGATGAGGTAGGGAGCGTAATAAAAGAAAGAAATGAATATAAAACAAGAGGATAAATATGCACTTAATGCACAAATAAGTAAAAGGTTATTGCACAGTTTAGAGGTAATTTCACACGCCCTGTTCACAGACATTTATTTAAAAGACCAACCTACAGTTTTATTAATATTGACTTATATGAAACATTTGTCATAAACACAGACATGTTCAAACTCCACTCATTGAAGGTGGGCGATACTGGCAATTTTGGTATTGATCCGATACCAAGTAAATACAGGGCTAGTATCGCTGATATGATACTGATACTTTTCACTTGAAATGTCATGATCATTGAATAATTTTGTGATTTTTCCTTTAGTTAATTGATTCTAATTATGTTAAAACACAGGACAAAGATTTTAGGCAAATAAACATGTTTTTTTTAATAAACTAACTACAATATAACATAATTTAACAGGATAAAAATAATAAAATAACCCTCTTTTACCTTTTACTGAACAACTGTTTAAGACAAAGTCACTAGTGCAAAGTAACAAAAAAACAACGATGTAACAAAAATATAACAATGTCAACAAAAGAAAAGTACTTTTAATACTTTTACATGCAGATATTTGTGAAAAATAAAGTCAGTAATAAAGTAACAAAGTCAGCTGTGCAAAATAAGTAAATAAAAGCAACAATGTGATAATAAATACAAATATAACAATATAAATGACACAAAAGAACAAACCCTCCATTATATGCAGATATTCATGAAAAATAAAGTCAGTAGTTCAAGTCTACGACCGACGTATAGAAGAGAAACTGCAACAAAAGTATTGATCTCATCACACTAGTATCGATCCGATACCGATACTCACCTTGGTCGATACTACTGATATTTAGATCGATACTCACCAGCTTAGACTGATTCCACCCAAATGCACCATGAACCACAGGACTCATTCCTGTGTCCATCAGACTGTTGAACTCCACCTCAGAACCACATTAATTAAACTTACACACTTATGATGTCTGTTTATTTAATGATCATACTGATAATGTATTGTCTAGTACATATTGTACAAATCGCTGTTCTAATTGTGTCTTAATAGTACAGAAGAGGATTAGGGCCATGGGGGAAAAAATAAATGCATAAAATTAAGGTCCAATATTGTTTTATTATTGTTATTCTGAGAAAAAAGTCAGAATTCAGACTTTTTTTCTCAGAATTCTGACTAATCTCAGAAGAACAATTATAAAAAACATGTTTAAAACAGAATTCTGAGACTAAAGTCATAATCCACACTTCTATGAGGGAACTCTAAAGGGTTAACAAACCCTTTTCTGCTCCAGGTACTGAGCGTATTTCTTGTGTAAAATCGTGCACATTTCCACCGGCTTTCACCCATTTGCTCAAATACACATTTTGCACATCACCACCGGTGTCATTTCTTTTTTTGCTTTTCAACTTTACCAATATTCTGAACAGGTTTCTTTATGCGTTCATGTTCTACCTTCAAACTACAAGGACGACATCTGAAGGAATGTGCTTGATACTTCCACCTGCTCATACGAGGATATTTCCCTAAAGAATGTGCACAATGTTTTAATAAGTCAAGGCTCTGGCTTTTATTGTGCAACATAAGTACTGAACAGCGCCGGGCTTTCATGGTGAGATGAGGGGGCGGCGGCGGCGTCAGCGTCTGGACAGAGTAGGAATTTATGAAGATAAAAGACCTGAAAAAGTTTGTCTGAGTGGTGTTGAGCTGAAGAACTGCACCGAAGCGAACGGTGCTTGTTTGCAGATCAGGTGTCAGTGTCATAAACAGCGTTCAGAGTAACATGTTACTAAAGTAATCCATTACAGTAACAGATTACTTTTTGCTGTAACACAGTAGTGAAAGGCATTACTAATTAATGTACAGTCATATTTTACTCATATTTTACATGTTCAATAGCACTTGCGTTACAACACACATTTTGTCCATAATTTAATGAAAAAAAAAACAAAACACAGCAAGACCATGAGACTTGAAGGCACTAAAAGAAAGAGGAACATTTGGTTTGTCGTTATTTAGAAGTTATTGCCCCGCCCCCCGAAGGAGAGGCAGGGACTGTTGTTTTTGGTTCAGTTTGTTTACACTTTAGCAGCAGAACTACTGGTTGAATTCATACCAAATTAGGTTTATAGATTACCAGTGACCCAGAATATATGCGATTACATTTTGGGAAAAGCTGGTCCAAGTTCAAATTTTTCTTATTCATTTTTTAAATCTTTTTTTTTTTGCCATTTTTCTATAATGGGCAAAATTTCAAATCACTATAAAAACATAAATTTTAGTCAATTTCCTTAAAACATTGCGGAGGTATAGAGATTAATTTTAGACATCACTCTGCAAAAATATCTAAGTGAAAGCTTTTTTTACAAATTTTTTTGTAAAGTTTTTAAATCTTTTTCTTTTTCCATTTATGGGCGAAATTTCAAATGTCTGTGAAAACATCGGTTGGTTTTAATTTACTTCAAACTTGGCACATATTTAATTTTTAACAAATACTGAATATGGACAAAAGTGGATCAACGCCAAAATAAGCTACAATACATGCAAGGGGTGGGGTTTGTTACGTTATTATTCTACTGGTCCCTCCCACTTGAGATCAAACCGGGCTGAATGTGGAACCTGACAGGAAATGGGTCGGACACCCCCGCAGCAAAATGTGTGAAGTTGTTCAGGAGGCTGCAGTCGTGGGCGGCCCCTCCCTTCTGTCCCCGCCCTCCTCCATGTGGACGGTGTACACTGCAAAAAAAGCCCTGTTTTTTTACAGAAAAAACCTTGCAGCTGTGGTTAACAACAGTACTGTAAAAAAACAAAAAAAAACACATCAAACGATAAATATATTTACAGAGTAACGTGTAGATTTAACATTTTAAACATGTAGAAAATAATGTTGGATTTCAGTGATATTTACATGTTTACAGTGTTAACTGTACTTTTTTTATTACTTTTAAATTGCATTAAAAAAGTATGAGAATAGGCGCTTATTTCAACATTATGTTCTTGCAGTTTAAACAGCATCACGTTGTTTCTCAATTTACAGTTTTATTTTTTCAAAACAATAGAAATACATAATTTCGACATACAAATCTGGTTTCCTTAACATACTCTTCCTGTAAAAAACGACAGCTGTATCTGATAAACACGAAAATCTTTTGCATTGTATTATCGCTTACAGTTTTTTATGTTGCAGTTTTACAACTTTTTGGCGTTAATTCTATGGTCATTTTTTTTACAGCGTAACAGGGTCGAGGCCTTTGATTGATTCCGGGGACAGATGGCACGCACCCAAGACGGACATTTCCGCCTCCATCCAACAATGTGCTGAGTTTCGCTGCTGTGTTCTGTTTGTTGGAGCGTTCTGTGCCTGTTCTATGAGAGCTGAAGTTTCCCTTTGTTTCAGGGAGAACGCTGAAAGTCAAAAAAAGGAGCATGCCTGGGTGTGCGCTCACATGCGCACCAGCCCTGTTCTATCCAGGTGGTACCGCAATTCCATCTGGACTCCTTTCTAATCTTGGAAATTGGGACATTAAGAGTAATATAGATCTAAATTACAGTCATCTAATATTACTGTCGCCAATTACACACGATGGACTTAACGAATCGTTTAAGCTGAGGCGGCTGAATGTCACCTCAGCAGGTGTCACTCCCATAAAGTCCAGCACTGATTGAAAAAGTATATTATATCCAGTAGGAGTACGGTCCCACCGCGGCTATAAACGCTACTATCAGCAGCCGTGTATGATGGATGGCTCTTTTATGCTGGAGGCATACTTAAGGTGTGATGATCTTTATTTAGGAAAGCGTCTCAGCCAATAGAAGCTCAGTAAGTACAGAGATGCGTTCGGAGTTTACTCATTCTCAATTACGGCCGTACACACAAATTCTTTTGTCTCACTCGCTGTTTTTGTCCTCCTATAGCAATTTCCCCTCCATTACTAGAATTACAATAAACTAATTCTTGCCTGTTTCACACAGACGATGAATAATGGGAGTGACAAAAAGGGTCGCTCGGCAGCAATAGTCGTACAGGCTCTGAGCGCTGTTTTGTTAGGCATGACTAGCTTTTGTAATTATGTTTTCCCTACAACCTCCCCTGACCATGTATAGCCCCAAAACTGCGGAATTCAAATTACTGAAGTATAAAATGCATTCTAGTTTGCAAAATAATCACAACCAAGTTTATTTAAATGATAGGAGGCTTTGTTTCATTCCACACACGCACCGTTTAAATAAATGAAAAGGCTTTATTTGTATTAGCAGGGGTGCGTTGCAGAGCGGAACCTTTTTCTACTTCCGTTAACATCTGTCGTTTTCATGGAACCGAACCCAAAGGAGAAGTTACATGGAGCTTCGTTTAAGGTTCGAGCCGGTTCAACAGGCCACAGTTTACCCCAGGTCGGCGTCACGTACAATATTTACCCCCGTATTATCAAACAGTGTCTGAATTTAAAGCGGCCACCTGCGGAGTCCCTCAAGGCTCGGTCATTGGCCCCAAACTGTTTATTCTTTTTTATTAAATCCTCATGAACAGGACATCTCACAGCTGTAGACATGATGTGTCCCAGTATTTATGTCCATATAGTTTAGAAACATCAATATTTCCTTAAAGTTTAAATGGGAGATTTTTCTTCATCGGTGAGATGTTTTTTCCTCATATGCACAACTTTTAATGAAAAGTTTGCATTTTCCATGTTTTTCCCCAGAAATTTACAACTTAAATATCAAAAACGATGATAGTGGACGTTACATTACAATTCACACACACCATACATTTACAAACAAAAAACAAAGCGTAGTTACATTAATTTAGCATGATTTCATTATTGATTATAGATTTTTAAGATGTGTTTTAAAAACAGCAGGATTACTTATTAGCATCATAGAGTTATATGCGTCTACATTTGAGAGTTATGGCTGTAATTGAGAAAAAAAAAATATATATATATATATGTATGTCTGGTATGGGGGGGTTATTTGGGGTTCTACTGCACATGTGCCATTTCTGACGAGTAAAAATGTCTGCATGTAGAATTCTGAGGCAGTAATATTAAAAGGTAAGGAACTACTTAGTAATCTGTAATGGATTACACTTTGGAAGTACTTGGTGTTTTCTTTCTGTCGGTCCTCTTCCATTTCAGTCCGTTCTGTTGGCGGTTTAAAGGTTTAATTACACTATTTGATCAATGATGGAAATATGCGCTGCCTTCATAGCCGGTTTGGTACCAGTGACTGACTGGTGCTGATTGTTCAGAGGGAAGTGGATTCAGGGCTGACGGATCGGTCTGTTGAGCAATCTGTTCGCGCAAGGTCGATACTCTAAAACGAAAAGTTTCTTGCCTAATTCACCCGGAGTCTTCTGAGTCCTAGTCTTCAGTGTGTTTTTCACCTGCGTAGACTGTCAGCTTCGAACGTGCTGCTCCGCTAAGAGGCTGTTAGCCGTCATAACTTACTTCCTGATTATCTGAAGACACGTTTATGGAGATAATCTTTATGGTTTAACCCTTTAACCGCTGGGACGTTCGGTCTGTTTCAGGTTCATTAAAGCTGCTGTTCCTTTAGTTTGACTGTGTGTTTTAGGTCCAAACAGGACGAAGAACAGAAAAAGACAAAGAGAGGAACTGAAGTTGGACAGGTTTGGACTGAATACAGCACTAGAATGGACATAAGAGATTTAGGAGGATGAACTGGAACAAACTGAACAACAAGTATTTGAATTTGGTCCCAGGAGTATATGTTCTGGGCTCTTTTTTTCTAAATCAGCTGCTTTTTGACACTGTTTAACTCCATAAAGAAAAAAAATGAATAAAATAAGCAACAAAATGAACAAAAAAGTAACATGAACAAAGTAAGACACAAACTGAACAAAATGTAGAAAAATAAGCAAATATAAATAATAAATAATATGAGTAAATATGCAAAAAAAAAAAAAAGTAGTGAAATGAAGTCGATGTAGAATAAATTAAGCAACAAGTATTTGAATTTGGTCCCAGTAGTTTTAGTTTTGGTTCTTTCTTTCTAAATCAGTCCTGCTGCTTTTTGACACCTGTTTAACTCCATACAGCAGTTCCATGGTCAAAACTCAGTAAAAACACAGTAGGAAAAAAAAAGAAAGAAAGAAAGAAAATCATGACAACACTGGAAACAACAGGGAAAAAAAAAGCCCAACAGTGAGTCGGTCTCACTCACTGCTCTGTGTTTTAGAAATGTAGAGGTAGAACATTTAAAATCATACTCACAGTGGTGTTGGCGGTTTTGGGGTGGTTTATAGGAGGTTTTTGGGTTGCTTTGGGATTTTTTTTTTTTTTTTTGTTTGATTTTTGGGTGGTTTTGGGGTGGTCTTTAGGTGAAAGAACATAAAAAATATTTTAGAAATTTAGACAGAACATTTAAAATCATAGTCATGTATTAAAACAATAATAAATTCAATGTTGAGAGAAATGAAATCAAAACCATCTCTGAAGCAACAAAGCAAACAATTGAACCCAAACGAACCAATGCACTGATACTGATCCAGTATAAACTCTGCTCTGACATTAGTCCTAATTGTTTTTATCCCAGACCCTGTTAGAACACAAACACCTGGATTCAACAGGTCCGCAGACTTTTGTCCCTATAGTGGATGACTTGGGTAATTCTACTACGAGGCTAACGATATGCTGTTATTCGTTCAAGGCAGTCGTCGATCGTCGGCTTTTCTTCCGCCTTAAGCAGCTCCTGCGTTGATATTCCGCCGGAGGATAAAGAGTCCGTTTGCGTGTCGTCAGCTCAGGGTGTAAATAGAAAATAATTCCATTTTGGCTCAGTCAGTTTCAAAATGTAATCTGCAAACTCAGAACGTGGCAATTATTTCCCGGCAAATGAAATGAGTAATAATGAATATAAAGTATTTCTCGCGCGTTGGTGACAGTGACCTTCCGAAAGACTCTGTTCGTAACTAACCCCTTCTTCTACCGAGCCCCTTTCCTTTTACAGGATTACAATTACATACTAATCACTGTTTGTAGCCGTTTGTGTAAGCTTCTAATCACAGTGCTGTGCTTTTTGGGGGGAATTCCTGCTGGGTTTCATTAAGGAACTGCCCCCCCACCTCCAACCCCTGAACCGAACCGGGCTATAGGATGCTAAAGGGAGATTACTGGCAAGATCTGTTGACTGGGACTCATTAAGCTGAGGTAATTAGGGCCTATGAGATAAGTTTATCGGGATTTGGTGACATTTTCTCGCATTGCTGTTGCGAAGATACGACTGTTTGAAATAACCATTAACAGTAATTACGCCACAGTGCCAAACACAAAGGCCTACCCTAAGAACATGTTACACAGGCAGCTTTGAGTCTACGAAGCAGAGCCACGTCTTCCCTTTCAATAGCATCAAAGAGGAACCAAATGTAATGAGACAATGTACGAATTAGTAATTACGGTCCTTTAAAGTATCCAAACCAAATGAATATGCTTGAAGACATGAATGAGAATTAGAGCAGGGGGAAACTAATATAGCATGTTGAACAAAAGAGAAGGAGCGAACAACAGTGGAGGCTTTTGTCTTTGACTGGATGTTGTTTCTGGATTTTTGGCCAAAACCATGTGGATTAAAACCAGAGTGTGAATTCCACCCTCCCTTCACTTCCTCTAAGACCATCACAGTCCACTACCACGTCAATACGCCACCATGTTGAGTGTTATAGGCTCAATCCCACCCCTTGGCCCCTCCCCTTTAGCCCTATCCTTCCATTTTGCATGTTCACGTGAAGGGTTAAGGGTGTTCCGATTCTCAATGGGTCGGGGGGGGGGTGTTCAACCCTCAAAATGGAGACGTCATAAGCTTGGTTTGAATACAGACTTAGGCTAACTTCTTAGCAAGATAAGCTAACGCTAACGTGGACTGTACCAGCCTCAGTTTAATAATGATAAGAAACTGAACTTATACAGACGTCAGCTTGAATCCATAAACGAACAAAACACTTGAATAAGGTGGTAAAATAATACATTTTCAACAAGCTACATGTCTACGAGCGACGTACATTTACCAATACACATCTGATTCATGACCGTTGAACCGAATTTACCATCGAGAATGAATGAACCAGTTGAAGTCGGTTCAGTTGCTTTTGGCGCAGCCGCTGTGGTGAAAAATGGTACAACAACAGGGGGGTCTGGAACCGTTTTACATTAAACTGTTCCTACACTATGAATTGAAGTTGACTTTATATTATATTTTTGTCTCTTTAGGGGTCTGGGTCTTCACTGGGGGGCACAGACCCCCAGTATCCACTGGGTTGGGCTCAGTGGAAGGCGTCATGATGTGATCCCTTTAACCCAGGGGTCTCAAACTCGTGGCTCGGGGGCCAATTGAGGCCTGCAGGATGATATTTTGTGGCCCCTACCTGACATCAAAGTTTAGTGTCAGTGCGGTCCGCACATAGTTCTCAAATGCACTTTTTTGCTGAGTCTTGCCACGCTTTTATTTTATTTATTTCTATCAACACTGGCTTTTCCGTCGGACATCTGCGCAAAACTTTACCGATATTTACTAAATGTCGAAAAAACAGGAGTGCGTAATGTCAGTTTTTCCATTAAATCACAAATGCGATGATTTGTTTATTTATTATCTTGAGATGACACTAGAAGACATTCCATAAACATGGAGTAAATCTGGTGTTGATTTACAGATGTATTCATTATTCTTCTAGATTACTCCTCTATCTGCTACTAAATTCATAAATGATGTGGTTTCCTGCTGTGTCCACACATACACACGTTTCTTTTAAACTCTTCTTCTCTTGTTGTAACGTCCGTCTACATCCATTTTTTTTAAATTCATCTAACTCCAGTTGTGAAAAAAGCTCTTTCCATTGCAGTTTTGTCTGATATACCATTAGTGCTCCGCCCTAAAAACCACCTCTTGCCAGCGCAAAAACGTTTAATTGTGTTGGCGAAACCGTCGTTTTTCCATTAGATTACTTTTATGCGCAAGTTATAGTTTCGCAATTTGAGGGTCAATGGAAAAGCGTCTACTTTTGGTCAACAGTGGACGTTTGGGTCGTTAAGGGTTAAAGTCCCCGATGTTCTTCTGTTGCTATTTTTGTTCCTTTTGTTCTTTGCTGCTGGTTATTGTGATATGGGACTATTCTGTTCTTCAGCTGAATGATGTTCTTCTGTTGTTGTTGGCAGTGTGTGATTTGTCAAAAAAAAAAAACAAAACAAAACAGAGGGTGGATGT
>JAPQRP010000012.1:22272965-22283497 GCA_037367295.1 Apogon hyalosoma | reverse complement strand
TACCGTGGAAACACCGTCATCTTCTCCAACATTGATTCACCAGTCAAACCCATGGAGTTGGATCAGTGACAGTGGATAAAACAAACAAAAATGAAAAAAAAATTACAAAATGATAAATCAATCAAATCAATCAAAGTTTATTTATACAGCACCAAATCATAACAAAATTTATCTCATGATACTTTACATATAGAGCTGGTCGAAACCAGAGTAGAAATAATGTGAAAAAATAAAGAAAATGAGTAAAATAAAGTAAAAAATTATAAAGTAAGCAACAAAATGAATAAAAACAGCCCAAGTAATGAATGAAAGGAATGAAAATCAACAATAAATCTACAAAATAATAAGTCCTATTAACAAAATAAGCCACAAAATGAACAAAATTGAAGAAAAAAATTCTGAAACAGGCAAGAAAATGTTGAAAAATAAACAAAATACTTACAAAATTTAACAAAAATGAAGGAAAATTAATTAAATTGCCAATGAAATGAACCAGAACACCCAAAGTAATCAATAAAATGAATGAAAACAATAAAAAATGAAAAAATGATCAGCAACAGGAACAAAATAAGCCACAAACTGAACACAAATGAAGAAATATACAAGTTTTTTTTGTTTGAATTAAGCAAAAAAAAATAAAAATCTTGAATTAAGGAAACAAATCTGCCAGTGGAACCAGTGAAGATGATCTTGTTCAGGTTTGTTCAGTCAGATTTTCCAGATCTATCGTCTCTAAATCAGTTCTTCTGTCTCAGTGTAAAGTTCCTCTGTAGGTGATTCTGTCTGATTTTCAGTGTGAGCAGATATTTGGACTGAAATGACACAAACACACAGGGTCACAGTTAGATTTCGCAGTGTGGCAGGCGGTGGATGTTTGGGAGTTTAGGGGTTAACTAAACATGAGTTTAACCCTGGAACCAAACGTCGTAACAGCATCTAAAAGTAGCCTCAGCGTGTCGAACACTCGACTCTTCCTCAGAGAAATGGAAATAAATGCACAAATCCCCAACTGCGCTGCCCTGTGAGCAGCTTCCCCGGGTGCTGCGGTGCTCCTCCGTCGACACCCCCTGCCCCACAGAGAGCTCAGACCTAAAAGAGGCAGAATGTGTAACGCGACTTGACACGGCATTCTTTGCGGCCACCCTTGGGTGAGTTTCCCCCGCTCTCTTTCACCAGAGTGCACTAATGAGTCCAAAACAAGCGTTTGTTTGTTGACGTGCTCTGTGGCTGTCTGAAGAATCTGGACCGGGCTTTGTTGTGAAGGCGTGGGGGGGGTGGGGGGGCTCCGGCGACTCCAGGGGGCCCTCGTCTCCGCCGCTGAAGCCGGGGCATCTTGACACCTCCCTGGGCCCCGTTTACACTTCCAGCTACCACCCCCCCTCCGACACCCCCGACTGCCACAGCTGCCTCCCAAGAAACAGTGTGACATGCTCTTGACCCAATTTCAAGTTCTAATTCTGTAATGGGTTTCAGCCTAATTTAAGCAAGCTGGTACATATAATTACAAGGAAACAGATTGTTACTTAATTGGAGTTCTTTCATGAGGCAAAGAGGCAGGCAATATTTCCTGCCTGGTGTGGGGGATGAATATGTTACAGCACTTGTGGAACTCATTCCAAGTTAAAGAATTCATTAGGTTAGAAAAGTGATTCTGAGTTCACTTCAAAACTTAACGAGTGTAGAAGTGTGATGAAGTGGAGCCGGACGCCGTAGCCCGGTGTCCTTTCCATTCACGTACATACGCCACCGTTTCCCACTCGCTCCGTGCCAGTATTTAGCGCCGTTCCAGAAGGTGCGCTGACTCCGCTGTGACCTGCTACATATGTGCTCGTTTTTATTATTAATACCGCTTTTCCATACCATGCTAGTTGCGTAACCTTAAAGGCACAGAGTGTAATTTCTGCTTCTGTGGATGTTTTCTATTACAGCACAAAGTCCAATGCATCTTCACACGTTTAGGATGAGGGACACAAATGTTTTCTCGTGGGTTTGCCAGCTGGCAGAGGATTATATGTAAAACAACCTGAACGAATATTAACTGTCATGTCAAATCCAAATGTGTACGAATATAAACGTGTAACTGCCCCAGTCGTCCGCTATACGGACAAAAGTACGTGGACCCGTTCCATCAGGGGTGTGGGACACAAAACAGTAAAGACCAAAGTCAGAGTATAGTTTAAATATGGGATGAATATCGTTACTTTTGTTAGTTTGGTTTATGTTATTTTTGCTTCCAAAGTGACTCAGACACGGTTTGGCTTCATTTCTAGTCCCAGAGGATCATGGGTGTTCTAAGGAAAGAAAACCAAAATAATAATTAGAAAATGGACAAAATAATCAACAAAACAAACAAGATAATCCAAAAAAAGAACAAAAGCTGAAAAAAAGATCAACAAAATGAGTTTAAACAAAAGAAAGAAAAAAAGACCAAAATAATCAACAAATCAACCATAACTGAACAAAAATGAACAAAATAAGCAACAAAATGAACTTGATAATAAAAAAAATTAACATGGACAAAATAATCAACAAAATGAGTAAAAAAAAACAAAAAACACCAAAATAATCAACAAAATAAACTAAACGATCAACAAAATCAACAAGATAATCAAAACAGAACAAAAAATAGACAAAATAATCACCAAAACCATAAGCACCCAGTTCATATGTTTTGTTTTTTTTTTTTACACTTTTGCATGTATAAAATAAGAAATACAAAACGGGCTCCAATAAATACAAAATATTAGGATAAAGTAAGACAATTATCAGTATGAATGAAGACTTTGCTTAATTATATATATTTTTTTATTATATTACTGTTTAAAACGGTGCCACCTTGTTTTCTTGTTTTGTGTCTGTAACTTTTTTCTTGTAAATAGAATCGGCATAAATGAGCTGCTGCTTCAACCTACACCTTTATCGTCTGTGTTTGGTGTGGAGATCCGAACTGTATGTATATATATGTCATGTTCTGTTAAATGGACCAATAAAATGACGACTACTAAGGTAACGTGTGTATGAATGGTAATGTCGGACATACTTTGTCACCTTTTTCAATTAAAACTAAATAAATAAAAAAAGAACTTGAATATTTGACTTATTTCTGTATGTTGATAACTTTGAGCCAACCATGACTTTGGATTTCATTTTTCCTTGTTTGTGACTTAAAGTAGGTAAAGTTGAACTGCTTTTATTCTGAAAGGGTTTTGCTGGCAGACCAGTGGATCAGCACAACAGTTCGGTTCAAAACAACGTGAGGTTTGGACATTGAACAGTACAGCCTGGTGTGCCCCCTGTGAAAGGGCTCTGCATTCATCAGGCAGTAAACACTTAGTTCAGCCTGTCCACTGGACACAAACTCCCCCCACAGTCATTACCGGAACCACACTGTATATCCACCCAATTTATGCCGGCCTCGGATCACAGGCTTCCCGGAGCTAACGTTCCCGATGCTGTCAGAAAGTAGACGTCTGCCGTTTGACCCGGGGATTTCCTCAGACCATCACAGTGGCACGCCAATCTGTCAAAACAGGGTCCTCTTCCCCAGCCCCCCACCCCCCAGCCCCAGGACAAACCCACGTGAGCTGTCAGACACAAGAAGAAGAAGAAGAAGCTGAAAATAAGAGCCACTCGGAGCACCGTGGGAGAAAATGGAATGGGCTCGGTAATGGGAGGAAATTGGCTTCGTGCGAGAAAATGAGTAGCAATTTATTCAGAGGAAGTTGACGAAGCACAGTCAGAGTTTGGGTTTGTACAGAACCGAAGGTAAAACCAGGTCATGACGCTGACAGGCTGCGTGTTCCAGCCTGCATCCGGGAATGAATGCAGGCTCCAGCATGTAGACGTCTGTGCTTGAATTAAGCAAAAAACATCCTGAATTAAGCAGAAAAATCCACCAGTGGAACCAGTGAAAATGATCTTGTTCAGGTTTGTTCAGTCAGATTTTCCAGATCTATTGTCTCTAAATCAGTTCTTCTATCTCAGTGTAAAGTTCCTCTGTAGGTGATTCTGTCTGATTTTCAGTGTGAGCAGATATTTGGACTGAAATGACACAAACACACTGGGTCAGTTAGATTTTTTTTTTTCCAGTGCAAAAGAGATTCGACTCAATGTCCGACATTAATGGATTAGTCCAAACGCCAATGTCGCGCACGTCGGGAATGAAAAAAACACAGTTGTTGACTGTGTTACTGATCTGAGCAACAAATACAAAAGAGGCAACTGAGCAAATCATTTAACGGAAACTACACGTTTGGACGGTGAGTTTTTAACCTGAGAGAGACTTGGACAGAAGCTGCACTCGCATGAACTCTGAGGAAACTGGAGGCATTAGCTGATGTGTACGACAGCAGCTGCAACCAAAGCATCGATCTCATCACGCTAGTATCCATCCGACACCGATACTCACCTCGGTATCGATACTATCGATATTTAGATCAATACACCAGGCCCTATTTTCCAGATAAATATTTCATATGACATATCAGCTGAAAGGGTTCTATCTGCACTCGTGTCTTTTACTTTATTTTCACTGATTATTATTTATGTTTGACTGATTGTGTTTTAACCCTTCACAGTTCACTCATTGAAATACTCTGAAATTCCAAATTTCGACCTGTGTGTGTTAATGGACATCATCATCTCCCTCCTCTTGCCTTTAAACGTCTGAGCGACACGTGCTAAAAAGTAAACACATGCAATAAAACAACTGTTATACGATCATAAACGGACAAAAATCACTCATATTCACAGCTTCATGAGGACAGACTGTGTCATCTCGTTCCAATCTATTTACCTCCTCATGTACACGACACCAGAGGGAAACATCACATATGGGACAGAAACAGGAAGTGAAAGGCTCCAGCCTTAGTGTGAGAGTTAAAGAGACTGAAAGCACCAGAAGAGTCGGCCTCCCTGTCCATGTTTAAGACGATAGTCCAACAAAAGCTGGTTTTCAAACAGGTTTCATTTAAGTCTGTCTTACTGCATTTTTTTCTCTTTTTTATCCTTCTGCCTGATGTACTGATGTGCTGATACTGTCTAACTTCTGTACTGTCTGTATTTACTGGAATTACCTTAGGTCGGTTTAGAAACAGGGATCGTTTTCATCATAAACGGTACTTTTTGCTTAACGTCGTGGGCGCCCGTTTAAAAGCCATGGATGGCTTCTGGGGTTACCCTCTTTACAAAATCCTATCTGGCTGGAAATGATGAATACAACCTGCATACGTGTTTTAAATGATTTGTAAATAAAATGTGAACTGAACTGAAAATACCTATAAAGTCTCTCTGAATCGCTGCATAATGTTATAAAATTAAAATAAAACTCAAACCATGCCTCTGGACCTCACTGAGGCATGGCATTGGCCCCATATTTAATATTTGAGGAAACTACCAAAAACTAGCCACTTGCTCGATAAAGGGTTGATTGGAAATGTTTTGAACTTGTCTCTTTTCCGTTTGTGTAAATCACTGTGAACTGACCCGTGTATGAATGGTGCTACACTTTTAGATTTGTCTTTCCTGCGTCAGATCTTCCTTTTTTTTGCAGTGTAAACACAGAATCTATTTCCTGTGTGAGCAGTTTTTCAGCAGCTCCCGTCCAATCACCGCCAGTTTGGAAAGCATCCCGTTCCCCTGGCATGTATCATCATAATCATCAGAATGGAATAACAAAAAACAACAACCGCTATAGGGCATCTTCTCTGGCGTCAAATAATTGAAAAACAGTGTGGTGCATTGTCTGTGTTGTGACTGCAGCTGGGCCTGAACACAGCCTTTCTGTCTTTCATTACATCATTAATGGGGAGTTTTTCCCAGTCAGCGTCGACTCATTTGAATAACAAGGTGCCTTAGTTAATCTTTCCTGCTTTTTCACAAAATACTACGTGAACTTTGTTTGAATGTTTCATGCAGCCAATTAGCGGCGCTGTAGTCGTATCTGTCATTTCTTTTCTTTTTTCCCCTCAGGGAGCATTAAATACAAAAGAAATCCAGTGTAAAACAGCAGTGATGTGGTGTAAGGACTCAGCGTGACTTGTGAATGTGTTGCCTATTAGGACACCGAGGCCGACTCCATCTCTTTTCCGTCGTCGTACCTATGTAGGTCATAAAACAGGAGCAGACATTACGCATATTCTAAAAATAAACAAGGTTATCAAATGGACTTTAATATGTAAAATAGACATGTGTATCAGGCGCTGTAATACAGAATAATTCAATAATATTATCAAGTGCTGATAATGTGATACATTTTAAGGGGGTCATTATGTTTTAGAGCTGATTAACACATTTCAATCCAATCCAACTTTATTTGAAAAGCTATTTAAAACAACCACAGTGGACCAAAGTGCTGTAAAGAAGAATAAAAAAATAAATAAAAATAAAAGAATACAACACAACAATAGATTAAGAGACATAGAACTGTGCAAAAAAAAAACAAAACTGTGCTGTACAAAAGAATAAAAAATAAATAACTAAATAAATACATAAAAATAGAAAAATTAAATACAAGAATAGATTAAAAGACATAGAACTATATAAAAATAAAAATAAAAACTGTGCTGTACAAAATAACAAATAAAACCTAAATAAAAGAATAAAATACAAGAATAGATTAAAAAAAAGCATAAATAGTTATACAATTAAAAATGACAAAAAATAAGAACAATAAACCGATACCAAACAAAACCAAATGTTCATGATTAATATAAAAATGCAGAAAAAATAAGTATGTTTAGTTCAAATCATCGTCTGAGGTACAGTGAGATCTACAGCCACAGAAATGACTGGATTAATCCACTACTTTTACTCACTTAAATCCCTCCAACTGTATAATAACATAATTAAACCTGTTATTTCAGTCAAATTAACGCAGGTCCTTATTTCGTTGATTGTTTTCCACCTTTTTATTTACAGTTTTGTTCACTTACTTGATTACTTTTGAACATTTTTTGCACTTTATTTGTTGTGTTTATTGTTCATTGCATTAATTTTTTTCTTTCGTTTTTATTCTTTTATGCAGGTTGATTATTTTTGTTGTATTTATTACTTTTTTTCGATTTTGTTAATTTTGTTGATGGATTGGTTCATTCATTCATTCAAGGTTGTAAAATCCTGCTCATTTTTTTTATACGATCTAATAAATCCACTGTGATGAAACATGTATGAGGTTATTACATTTAGAATAAACACTGTTGTATTTGGCATCAGTTAGCTGACAGTGAAAAAAAGCCCTACAAGAATTACATCTACTTCCTAAATCTGGTCAAACTGGTTTATACTGACCAAAAAAAATAAATAAATCTGTCAATGGGTCAGAAAAAAAAATTCTTGGCTAAAATTCTTAAAACAAGCACAAAAAAAAAAAAATCTATCAACTACAAAACCATTATTTGCCTTAAAACTAGACAAAAATGCTAGAATTTGAGAAACAGTTCTTAGTATCAGACATAAAAGCCCACTTTCAGTTCACCCCTTGGCTCCTCCCCCTTGGCTCTTGCACTTGACACTGCCCTTCAAACAGAAGTGTTCAGGTTAGTAGTTGAAACATCCTCTGATGAACTGGTCCAACTCTTCCAGACCTGTTACATCATCCACTATCATCGATGCTACTATAAACAGATGTGAAAACTCTGTTTCCTACAGTATTCCTCATGTCGTCAGCAGCTGGAACCGTCTGTTCCATGGACTTCAGTCGACTTTAAGCATCTATCAACTAAAAACCGCAGAAATATGATCGATAACCCACTGAAACGGCATAAACGGACGATCACATGGTTTAAGCTGATCAGGAAGCAAACACGTCCATTTGTGTGTTTCTTTCATCACTGCTGCTCTTTTTTCTGTCTTTACCTCCATCTGACCCATGATTTGAACTGAATTATGGGAAATTTCTCCAACCCCTCCGTTCGTAGTGTGGTCCTGGAAAATCTGTGTTTTGAGGCCTATACAGCCCCCGCCTTAGCCCCTCCCCTCCTTCTAATTGACAATCGGGACAACACTATTCCATACATGTGTCCACACAAAACGGAGGGGGAGGGGTAAGGGGGAGGGGCCAAGGGGTGAATTGGGATTCAAAATCCCCTTGATATAAATGGAAAATCTTATTAATAAAAAGTCAGATATATACAGAAGAGGATTAGGGCCCCAGGGGAAAATAATAAGGTCCAATATATGTTTTTTATTATTATTCTCCAAGTGGACGAGTTGAAGTATCACAGGTTCTTGTTCACGAGTGGAAGGACGGAACATGGGATTGACAGGCAGATCGCTGCAGCGTCTGCAGGGATGTGGTCGTTGTACGGGTCTGTCGTGGTGAGGAAGGAGCTGAGCCCAAAGGAGACGCTCTCCATTTACCGTCAGACTGCATTCCTACCCTCACCTATGCTCATGAGCTCTGGGTCAGGACCCAAAGGACCAGACCCCAGATCCAAGCTCAGTCACCAGGAGGAGCTGGAGTCCAGCCGCTGCTCCTCCACATCCAGAGGGACCAGCTGAGGTGGGTCAGGCATCTGTTTGGATGCCTCCTGAACCTCCCTGGGGAGGTGTTCCAGGCATGTCCCACCAGGAGGAGGCCTCAGGGAAGACCTAGGACACGCTGGAGAGACTATGTCTGTGGGCTGGACTGGACACGCCCCCAGATGAACTGGAGGAGGAGTCTGGAGAGAGGGAAGTCTGGACACCCCTGCTTAGACTGTGGACTATGTGACCAGGCCCCGGAGAAGAGGAAGAAGATGGATGGACGGACGGACGGACACACACACTGGGGTGCCATAAAGGGGGGTAAACATGACAAACTCATGGGGCCCAGTATTTGTGGGGCCCCATAGACCAGTGGAGGGGGTCCAGTGGATTCAGGTTCGAGGCTGTGAAAATCTGGAGGAGTTGAAGCCAGTGGTCGGACACTGAAAGAATGTTAAGTTTCACTTTTTCTTCAAACCAGCATTAGTTATATTAGTTATGGACCACACCCCCTACATATAGAACTGCCCCCCCCCCACCCCCGACAAATCGATAAGATGCTGAATTTTATGAAGGGCCCACAAAACCGTTTCTGAACTGGTAGGACACTTAAGACTCCAAAAACCAAAGGGTTAGACAGACAGTACCAGCTGTAAACTGAGCGGCTCCGTCTGCCTCCGATGCTGCTTCTTCTGCTCATGGTTATCGGATTTGTGTCCCATTGATCAGCCTAAGTGTAAATTGTTTTCCGTTTGCAGTGGATGTATTCAGTTGTCGGAGCTCCGAACACTGCACGTTTGTGTTAAAATGTTTAATTCGGCGAATCACTGCTGATCATATAAAAAGGACTAAGAGCCAGACTGTGAGGAGGAAAAATGACTGGCTAAATTGTGTTTTGCTGACCCTGCTGCTCCCGTTTTTTTTCTAATTCTAATATCTTTCTTCGCCATCAAGATTGCTTTTCCTCCTTCCCTTCGGAGGATTGGTAACTTTGCCGGGAAGGCTGCCAACTCTGCGGAACTGATCATTCCATCTCCTGCAACTCTTCTGCATCTCATCAGCCCTGTGTTCCCCTCTCTGAAGGCGAGGCCAGGGGACCCTTCTCTATTATTTCCTCATCTGATCTCCCATGATGCACTCCTGGTGCTCATCGCGGCTCAACCCCTCTTCTGTTAATCCTGCCTTTCATCTGGCGCTGGGGGACCTTTCAGCCTATGGTTCACTTATGATATCAATCAGCTGCACAGCGACCGACACAGCCTTATCCACACACACACATATACACACATACACACACATATATACACACATATACACACATATATACACACAGGTGATACTGTGAACTTTCTGCTGTTTCCTGATCATCACAAAGACTAGTAATACCTTCAGAGGAGAACGCTGTCAGCCTTGACTTTTAAATTATCAGGATCTGCTTGTACCCGGGTACACGGTGACATTGCCTAAGGTCAGCTCCGGTTCATATCTGTGGAGAATGAAAACTTCTGTCAAAGCAGCCTCAACAAAACAAAACAAACACACACAACTCGACAAATGGAGTCTTTTATAAATAGAACAGCTGCAGGTTGTGTTCCTTAGTGGCATCACACAATCGGGTCTGCAGGGACCGTTTATGTTCACCATACTGAAGACTGGAGATCACTGCTGTAGCGTGGACGGGATACTCACAAACACAGACAAACAGGGCGACAAACTGAGGGGATCTCAATGCACGTAGCATTCATTCTTTTCATATTCAATTGAGAACCCACAATCGGAAAATGAAAAAAAATGACTCACCGTTTCATTATTCATGTACAAAAAACAAACAAAAAAAAACCATGGAGTTGGATCAATGACAGTGGATAAAATAACAAAAATAATTTAAAAAAAAGCACATGAAATGATAAATAATGTGAAACAATAATTATTTCACGTTATTTATCATTCCATACTTTTGGTTTCTTCATTTTTGTCCATTTTATGTAATAATGAACATAAACCCAGTGTGTCCATCCACTGTCACTGATCCAACTCCATGGGTTTTACTGGGGAATCAATGTTGGAGA
>JAPQRP010000012.1:22203439-22219733 GCA_037367295.1 Apogon hyalosoma | reverse complement strand
CGCCCCCCCCCCCCCCCCCCCAACCCCGTCCATGCCTACTGCAATACTAATACTCTCTATCTCTCTGACTAACTTACGAGTGATGGAAAATTTAAGCTTGACAAAAAATAGTGATTTGATTTACATCGTGATACATAGATATCATCTCATATGAAAAAATTATCGTGATATGATTTATTTTCCCATATGGCCCAGCCCTACATGCATTCCCTAGTTGTTTCTTTGATTCCTGACAGACTCCATTTTCCTGTAACCCTTAGTTTGTCTGAGCTTCCTGACAGTCCTCACCCAGGTGTTCAGTGCTCCAACTATTGACCTTTGCATGTTTTTTTTCAGCTTTTACACAGAGAATAAAGTACATAACTACACCCGGATGCTAATAACCCCCCACAGCCTCACATAACGGTCCCATGTTGCTAATATACTTGCCGTTGTCTTCCCTGCATATCAAGAATCAATTTCAATAGTACAGCAATGAACATTACCTGGCCCTGAATGTGATATGATTACCGCATCAATTACCAGCGGTGTTTGCCGGCGCCCTTGGTCATATTGATGTTCTTAAATTGAGCCGTATGCGGATGAAGGACTCGGCCGCTCCAGACTCCTTGTATTCTGATGGAGTAACCTGCCTCGCCTTGGAGGATTCAGCAAGGGATCTGCATGTCATAATGGGATATCATTACTTCACTAGCCTCATTACAAGGTCCTCATCTACTGCAGCTCCAGCGTACTGTTAATTATTACAGAGGACGACGGCTGAAAGGGCCAGTCCAACGCAAAATGCCATTTTGATTGGATTTTGCTCGTTTCATCTAATTAGGGACTTAGTAATTGCTTGTTTGGACGTCAACAGGACAATGTGTGGAGACGAGCAGCGCTTACACACGCTCGCTTTCTAATCCTTCATTTGTTCTGGTCAAAGGCAGCGACCATACATACAGTATTTAAGAGGGGAAGTGTGTCTGTTAGTGTTTCTGACAGTGCTGGAATGTGTACCATGATGCCTCGGAGGCAAAGCAGACTGATAGACGCCAGCCATAGAGATGTTCGGTACAATAATTAACAAATCTGTGCGCAGTAACCACCGGCAGTCGCTAAGTTTCGGCTTCAGAAGTCCCCTCGGCAGTTTGAGAAAGCACAGCTGCTCGGCTCTGATAGTGCTACTCCCCATTGAAAGACGGATCTAAAACACACTTTAGAATGTTTTACCGAGTAAAAAAAAAAAACCCAGTAATATTCGGAATAATGTGATTAGTAGCAGATGCATCAGACTGAATGAACGCAGGCGCAAAGTAAGACAAAATACAAGTGGTTTTGTGCCATTTTATATTTAATATTTATGTCCAATGACTACGAAAAATGACTAAAGTGGTCCAAAATCAGAGCCAAACCATAGGTGTCCAACCTGTGGACACTGTGGATGAACACAGACACACTGTTAGCAAAATGCCTCATTTGTAAATGCAACACTGGATTATAAAACTGTATGGTATGATCGTTTTAAATGATGTATATTTTATACTTGTACTGCAGTGCTGTGGAAGAGCCCAACCGATGACAGGAGCTGAGAACTAGCACCAGCTCTAAACTCTATATGCATCACATCAGCTGCAAACTTGTAACCGTTTGACTGCATTGTCCCTGTCAAATAAATAAATACATAAATAAATAAATACATAAATAAGTTTTTGTGACAAAACACTGTTTACATGTGGATGAGAAGAACAAATGCAGAGAAAAATATGTTTGGTGACCAAGACATAAAACTAAAATGACCTTTCTCCAGCATTCTTTGGTTTTAGATCTTTAATGTTTGAACTCTGTTCATAATTATATAGTTTATAATTATCTTCTATTTTTTGGTATTTTTTCTACTATGTTCATTTTGCACTGTGAGGTCTTTGAGTCTTGTAATTACAGTTTTCTGTATGTGATATTCATGTGGCAAAATCTGACCATAAAGCTGACTTTGACTTGACTTTAATTGTGTGATGTTCATATTTTTGTTATTCAGCCAGAGTTTGTGGGTTTTTAATTTAACATAATCAAACAATTTAATGTTAAAATACTGAACAGATGTTTTCTTTTTCCCAATTACAAGCAACATAAAAAGCATATATGTTTAATATTTGGCTTTTGCCTTTGCTACATCACATTTGTGAATTAAAGTGCTATTCGTTTTTAGTTTGTTTTTTTTATCAAATGTAATATAATCAAGATATGAGAGGAAAAAATTCATAAAAAGAATAATTACTCATTTGCTTTTAATAAAAAATGAAAATGGGTCCCACAGACCCAAACACCATTCAAGGGTTTTAAAGGGTGAACACAAATCAAAAAGAAAAGTAAAAAACATGCTAGATGAAAAAATAAATACAGAGAAGACACCGAGTTAAACAGTGTGGAGAAACCTGATGAACTAAGGCCATACATCAGATCACCTCTAATATGAAAGTGTGTGTGTGTGTGTGTGTGTGGTAATTAAAACATGTCATAACTTTAATGCAGTTTACAAAATCACAAACACCACAGAAATGTACCTAATGTCCAGCAATATTTTCAGAAAAGGGTCAAACTGGAGCAAACGCATGGAAAATTAAAGTTAATTTAAGTAAGATTAACTAAGGAAAAACTGATCTAAAATTCCTCATAACTGAAATAACCATTTATGGACTTGCAGTGCAAATAAAATAAATGTAATACAAACACGTCCAACACAAAGTCAACAGATGTTTTCCATCTGGTGTTTAACATATGTCAGATTATAGACTTCATTTCCATCCCACTGTGATATAAATACAACCTAACTGTACTTCATGTTAGACCTTCACATCTGCATTTGATGCATCTGTCATCAGAGAAACATGAAAAACTAACACGTGTATTTTAATTGTATCTCATCAGAAGGAAAAATCCTGACATGTTGGCGTTATAACTTAAATAACTTGAGATATATATATATATATATGTTATACAATGCACAAAGGTTTGAAAAATACTTTTATTTGAACAGATACTGGTTGTCTGGGGCAGTGTTTGTCAAACTTGGGGGTGGGCCCACTAGAGGGGACATGAAGGCTCACTTGGGGGGGGGGGTGTCATGGGATCAGTCCTGGGTGGTTTTTTGTTGTTCAGGTTAGAACATCTATCAGGTGGAACTCATGTTTTAGCATCGGAGCACCCTGGACACCAAACCAACCTACTGCTAGGGATGGGAATTGAGAACGGGTTCTTTTTGAGAACTGGTTCTTTTTGAGAACCGGTTCCCAGTACCTGAATTCCTTGGAATCGTTTTCCTGCTTATCGATTCTGTTTATCGATTCCACCTTCGTAGAACATGTGTGATGACGTCACACTTACGCTGCATTGTTTTGGTCAGATCGTAGCCAACATGGCGTCGAGGCACAAACGCTCCACAGTCTGTCTGTATTTCAGGTGTAAAAATGACACCAGGTCCACTTTAACACTGTCAGAGCTTCCATTTGTTCAAAGGGGGAAATCCATCCAATATGTTCAAACATTTGTCCACAGCATGTGATTCATTTACAGGAATGTCACATATTTGATACAGCCAGTTTCCGTCCTACTTATAACACTATGGGGTACGGTGGAAGTGAAAGTAAAACTTAATGCTCATTTATCTTTTCCCTTCCTCCTGAAGCTTCACAAACTTTCATTTGAGGGGGCAGGACGTTTGTCCTGACCTATTATATATTACACATATAATAAGTCTAACTGTGATGTTTTTGTATGAAATGTATCATGTGGCGGCAAGGATTTTGCCGTAGCATAAATCCTTACAAGCGGAAACACAGTTTTGGGATTTGTTTAGTATTTGTACATAATTCTGATGCAATTAAATTTTTTCCAGGAAATGATCTTCAAAAAAAGAAACAAATCAAATGAAAAAAAACACCTCACCTTGTTAACAGTATCATGATACACCATGACACCATATCATGATCCTAGTATTGTGATTAGTTTAGTATTTGTAAATAATTCTGGTGTAATTACATTTTTCCAGGAAGTGTTTTTCTTTAGAAGCAAAAAAATATCACCTTGTTAACAGTATTGTGTTATATCACAATATCGTATTGTGATCCTGGTATTGTGATTTGTTTAGTATTTGTGCATATTTCTGGTTTAATTCAATTTTTTTCCAGGAAATGTTAAAAAAAGAAATAAAACAAACAATTCTCATTAACAGTATTGTGATACACTGCGATAAATCATGTCCTAGTGTTCTTAGTATCGTATGTCCAGGCTCTACCTACTAGCCCAGCCCTACGCTGTGCATTGGCATGCAGAGGCAGCGGTGCAGCAGAACCGGTCCAGGTCAGGGTGTTTGAATGGAGAACCCACAGGCTGCTGTGCTCTGCTGTTTGAGCTCAGCTGTCTTAGTCTGGTTTGCCTTTGAAGTGGATTCAGACAGTTGGATGTTGGAGGAGCTGTGCACTCCTTTGGCTGAGGAGAAGCTCACAGAAACATCAGTGGGCTGAGGCTTGACATGGTCACGCAAGCACAAGCCAACACGTACTCACACATACTGTACAGACAGGGGCTGCAAAAGAACAGGGAGAGGAGAAAAAACAAAACTTTCCAACAGAGGAGAAGAAACCCAGAACTCAGAGTAAACAAAAACCACACGAGTCTGAGAAAGGAGTGGAGGAAGGTCCTGACCTTATCAGTCAGAGAAAGCCCTGAGGTGGAGCAGGTGGGTTCTATTAGGTCCAAACAGCCAAAGCCCAGTAGAGGCCGGCTCACCGAAAAGAGCCTGAAGGCTGGAGTGAGTAACACCGGAGCAGGAGGAAAGTGTTTTTCAGGTGACGGCTGGAGGGCCGGGGGGTGGGGTGGTGGAGAAGGGGGGCAATGGTGCTGGAGGACGACCAGTTTGATATGTCCAACAGGGAATATGAAGACAGGACCAGTACAGCAGAAAAACGCCACTACGCTCAGTGGATTCAGAGTCAGAAATGGGCGGAAACAGCAGAACGGCGCTAAACGACGGTTAAGAGCGAGGATGACGACGGCGACGTTAACCCTCAAAGACCCAGCACTACTTCTGTTTTAATAAACGTCTGTATATTTGACCTTTATTAAGTGATTTTTTTTTTTTGGTGATACAGTTAAGACATAGTGGATAGAAAAACAACAACAAATAAACAAAAGAAAAATCAAGCAAATAAACAAACCAACAACAACAAAATAATGACAAACAACAATGACAACATCATATTACAATGTAAAAACATAATAAAGAGCAACTAAACAACAGACTGATTAAGGGCGAAAAGGGGAAGAATGAACAAAAGGGACGGGACGGGGGGGTAATAATTCTTATAATAATGATAACATTATGTACAGTCACTATTCAGGCTTGAGAGTCGCTTGTATTTTTGTTAGGGTTGGGCAGATTGATCTAAATATCAACAGTATCAACACCAAAACGAACATCAGTATCGGATCGATAGTAGTGTTGCGGTTGTAGTCTTGCTTTGGGTTAGATATGATAAACTGAACTTCTATGGACAGTGGCCGGTTTATTCCAGGTGGACAGTACAGCAAACCTGACAAATGGATATAGTCAGTGTCAATAATAATCCAAACACGTTCTCACACCGCTAGCAGAATTTAAAAAAAAAAATAGCCAAAGTTAGCTAACACACTAGGTTATGAACAACTAAATAAAAACAGTCACTTTCACACAAAACTATAATCTACTGATAGGGGGCTAAAGGTTACACAAATATGAGTATAATGCAACCCCTAAGATACGAAAATAAAAGAACGTAAAATAATGACGGGATTAACAATGTGTGAACCTTCCAGGTGGACAGCACAGTACAACTGGTGTCATCGACCTGGGGGCACGACCCTGGTCCGCAGGGGTGCACCGTTCCACGGCCGTAAAATAACATTTAAATTAATACAACAGTGTGAGAAGTGGCATCACACGTTCGGCATTAAGTCCGTTACACCAGCATTATCAGATCAATACTTTTGTCGCAGTTTCTCTTATAATTGTCGAGCAAATACTCAAATTTCCTCACAGAGTTCACAGTTTCCCTCCAGGTCCGGCTGTGCAAACAGCACACCTCTCCCCCTTCTCCCTCTCTTTTCCTCCCCCTCTCTCTGTCTCTTTCTCTCTCCTCTCTCTCCCACTCTCTCCCTTTTTCTCTTCTTCTCTCAGGCACAATTTGATCTAAAGTGGGTCGTACCATTAAAATACTGTCACAATAAATTATATGAAAACCACAAATTTTTCTCCTTGTTTTAGTGACAAAAAAGTAAAATTACACCAACTTTTTTCTACATTTACAGACTATCCTTTTACAAAAACTGTGAATAACTAGAACAAATAGGAACAACCTGAAATAGCTGAAGAGAATTGAGTGTAATTGTACCAATATTCTGCCTGTTATTTAATGTTTTGTGTATTTGTAGAGCCACTGTGATCTTTAAGTTGGAATGAAGATGTGAAAATGAGAAATTGAGGCAGACTAATGGTATAAATTGTTAAAACTGCACTTCTTTCTCATTTTTTTAAAGGATAATTTGTAGATACTGTTTTTCACTCTACAACATAGAAGTTAAACATGTACATTTAGGAATTGATCTTATTTCGTTATTATCATGTTATTATTGTAATGATGCGGCCCACTTCACGTCATATTGGGCTGAATGTGGCCCCTGAACTAACATGAGTTTGACAGCCCTGGGTTAAAGGGTTACTGAGGCTGGTTTGGTATTGACAGATCTAAACACACCTCAGATTTCCTCCATGTCTTGTGTGGATTCAACCTGACTCCTCCAAACATATTTACTGTAAGTCGAGCGGTTGAAATGAGCATTCCACCCACTCGCTGCTCAAACCAATCAAGCTAATCGCACGCTTAATGCTTGTGAGGGCATTTCTGACTCCGACTGCTGCTCAGCTCTAATGAAGATACACGTTGCATTGAAAACCCTGTCAATGCACCCAATAAATAATAATGACATAATGCACAGTTTCCAGTTTCCTTCAGGGTTTAATGAGGCGACGGCTTTAATCGACACTTTGGATAATACTTCATCAGCGAGGGCTGCAATTTGACAAACAGGAAATCACCTCCGATCCAATCAAAAATCAGGTAGACTATTCACCGATCTACAGTTTATGAATACATCTGCACGGGACTCCACTCAACGCCTGCTTTTAGACGAGGAGGAAACTTTATTAGAACTTTGATTCTGTGATTATTTAAATACATACATAGTGTATATTAGAATAATAAATTACATTACTAGTGCGTTGACCCATGAGGAACCAGGGGTCAAATTTATACTAATATCTAAGGACTGAAGTGAGTCGTTCCTGTTTTTAACTTCATTTCCCATCATGCAGTGTGGTACTGCACTTCCTGTCAACACAGCAGTGTGTTTGTAAAGCTATTGTATTAAAAATGACCAGTATCTCCCAAAATATTGGTCCTATCAACTTATTGCAATATTTCACTCTTCCAGTGTTTATATAGATAGCATAAGATAGTTATCATACATATATACAAACACATACAGAGTGTATACTGTATTATAACAAGCTATACATCATCATCATCTACTTTGTCACTTGTTTCTACTAGTACTTAGTTATTCCGTGAGTATTTAATAAATATATACATACATACACACATACATATTGTGTATACTATCTCATAACTACTCTACCCTCATCTACCCAACCCTACTCTATCCTACTCTACCCTCCACTCTACCCTTCTCTACTCTACCGTCAGATGCATGTTGCTTTTGTCCTACTCGAACATGCCTTATATTCAGTCTCAGTGTATTTCCTGCTGTTTCTGGTTCTTCCACGTACACAGAGCCAACGGCCTCATAACCAACCACACTTTGTTCACTTTGTTTTCTTGTTGATAAAATTTCTGAAACTTGGGGAGAAAATTGCTTCTTCTAATCCACTGGTGAGTTCCTGTGGTTTTATCTCCATTTATCTGTGTGCTTTTGCTCTCTACTGAAGCAGCTTGTCTGTCTTTTTTTTTTCTTCCTTTCCATGACCACTAAGAGAAAATCTCGCCTTTTGAGGCCATACGTGCGAGGACACCATTAGAGGGCCTGATAATTACACAGCACTCAAGCTCTTCTACAGCATGTGTTCTTGGAGAAGCTCGGCTAAAACCTTAATAGGACCGGATAATGGCACAAGACAGGAAGCACAAACAGAAGAAGGAATTCCTCATCTTTACAGTAATGCGTGTTGTTCTACCTTCCCTTATGGACGACTTCAACATTTTTTCAGTAAAAACTTGTACATTCAGTGAAAAGGTTCAAATTAAAGCTGATGGGTTATAATTTAAGATGAACACGTACTGCAAGAATAGACGTGAACAGTACAATTATAAACGCAGCACAGAAAAGGCAGACTTTGTACTAGTACACAGGGGGCTGTATTCTTTCTTAAATAGGCAAACTTGGAAGAAACACAAGGGGTACTGGACATTTTTGGAGGGAAAATGCAATAAGTCGTCATGTACCGAATATAAAATAATGAGAATGAATGCTGAAATATAAAACACAATAAATGTATTAATATGACAAAAGTGACACCTGACCTTTTACATTTTAATATTTTTATGAACTATATTCTGATATTTGTCATTGTTTTGTATTCCAGACCCCATGTTGATTATTTTGGCCATTTCTGTTCATTTTTGTTCATTATTTTGGTCTTTTTTTGTTTGTTTTACCTGTTTTTTTTACTCTTTGTTTAGATTCTGTTTTTACCCATTTTGTTGATCATTTTGTTTTGTTTTTTTTTACTTATTTTGTTTAGATTTTATTCTTTTACCTTATCTCCTTTTTATCTTAAAACATTTTGCCTTAGCTCATCTTTTAGCTGACCTTTTACCTTATCTTAAATTCTTTTACCTCATCTCATTTTACCTTATCTTTTCTCCTTCTATAGTATCTCCTTTTGCCTTATCTTCTTTTCCCTTATCCAATCTTATCTTATGTTTCACAGACACTAAATCAGTGCAGATTATCTCATTGAACATGCCCATTTGAATCTTAAGTCTCTAATGTTTCTTCCATTTTCTTCATTTCAACTCTTAATCCAACAGAAACTGCACAGAACAGCTGGGAACACCTCAGTGTAGATGGTATGGAGTGTGAAGCCTATCATTTATGCTTGCAGCATTTACTTAGCATGAGAGTAGGGGGAATGGAATGTATTTTTGTGTCCTTCATACGCTGAAGGCCAAACATGTAGGCTGCATAGTTTACCAGGTGTTTTTGTGTTGTTTTTAAACTCAGACATCAAAATGTACATTTCAATAGTGGAAATAAACCTCATACCGACCCACAAACACAGACTGGTAGAATGTGGATCTGCTTTCACATGTCTAATTTCCTTCTGGCAGTAGTCAGGAGGTTTTCCACGGCTGGCACATGACGCCATAAAGCACTCAAACCATGAAGGTGAAGTAGTAAAAGCCCTCGACGCTTTTGTGTGAGAGAAAAGACAGGGTAGACATAGTGACAGAATAAGTCAAAGTGCTCCACATGCTACAGTAGCTCTGTCAGCATCCTCCACATCCCAGTTCCCCTCAAAACTACCACTCAGTAGAGTTAAGGGACAAAAAATATGGAGGCGAGCACAGCAAAGAAAGGTGGCTTTCTGGGTAATTTCACCTGGGAAAGTCAGGCAGAAGCACAAGTCTAGGATTCAGAGTTCAAATTAACCCTGGTGCAGCCTCATGGATCACATGTGCAGAGGTTTTATTGACTCACAATAGTTCGGCGTCCATCCAGTATTCATCTCCCTCTCTTCCCCTCCTCTTTACTCCGTTTGCAGAGGCATTAACCAGACCATTAATGTGACGGCAATCTACATATGAAATGTAATTTGCAAGGAATTAATTTCCAGCCTCCATCTGTACATTTGCTCTTGTCCTTAATTTGTTTTGGAGGAACAATTCTATTGGTCACCATCTGGGCATTTGGAGAGAAAAAAAAACAACAAAAACAAAAATGGAAATCCAATGTATTCATTTAATGCTAATGGCGTATGTGGTGTAAAAATAAACGAAATAAAGAAAAAAACAAAATGGCAGTGAGAGAACGCAGATGTCGAACATTTAAGCAGGGCGAATGGAAGTATCGCATTAGCAACACAAAACCACTTCAAAAGCCCACGGAAAAAAAGTCAGCCACAACAGCTGCGCGGCATAATATCAGGTTTAGGAAACTCATTTTGGGGGTGATAGAGGAGGCTGCAGACCCATAATGCACTGTGCCCACTTTAAAATCATCCCAGTTGGTGCCGGCGTCCATGGCTCCCCTCTGTTACCGGCTGCTGTTTACCAGTCGACGGCGCCAACCTCGCAAACCGCAACACGCTCTCCGCCGGCCGACTGCGGCGGCTCTGGCAGCGGCGGTTTTAACAGCGAGAGGAGGTTTGGGCACGGAAGAGCAGAGTCGAGGCACATGTCTTTGGCTCGTGGCAGCCCAGGCCCAATCAAAGAATTTCAATCAGCCACCAGGCAGCGCCGAGGCTGGGACGCCGCCAAGGCAGTCTGAGGAAACAAGACTTTGGAGAGGCGGTAATGGAGCTGCATGACAACCAGAAATGTAAACAACATGGTTAAAATTCAGCGGGTGAAGTGGCCAGTGTGAGGCTGTTGAACGCAGGGAAACAAAAGCAGCTTCCAAGAGCTTTTAACGGCGGTTGGATCCGAACGTTTCCTCAGACTCTGAAATAGAGCAGATCCAGTTCAAAACGCTGAAGCAGAACACATTTACAGAGGAAAGAAAAGGAGGTAAAAGTGGAAGAAGAACGGATGGGAACCACAAACAGTACGAGGACGCAGTGGATCCAGGTGTTTGTGTTCTAACAGGGTCTGGGATGCAAAACAATAAGGACTCGTGTCAGAATATAGTTTATGTTAAGGATAAATATCAGTGCATTGGTTAGTTTGGGTTGAATTATTATGTTTGTTTAAAGAATGACTCAGATGGTTTGGAATTCATTTGTAGTTCAAAAGAATGGATCCGAGATGAGGAGGTCAGGGGTCCTGGGTGTTCAAGTAAATGAGTGAAAAAGAACAAATTAATCAACAAAATGAACAAAAGTACACAAAATAATTAACAAAATGGACAATAATGAGCAAAATGAACACAATAATAAAAAGGAACAAAAATGGACAAAGTAATCAACGAAATGGACAAAGTAATCAACAAAATTAACAAAGTCATCAGCAAAATGGACAAAATAGTCACCAAAATGAACAAAATGGACTGAATAATCAACAAAATAAACAAAATGGAAGAAATAGTCATCAAAACGAACAAAAATAGACTGAATAATCAACAAAAATAGATGAATAAAATAAAAAAAAACAAAATTAACAAAATAATCAAGAAACTGAACAAAATAATCAACAAATGTGAACAAAAATCAACTAAATGAACAAAATAAACAATGGACTGAATAATCAACAAATGTGAACAAAATAATCACCAAAATGGACAAAATAAACAAAAATGGACTGAATAATCAACAAAATGAACAATCACCAAAATGGACAAAATAAACAAAAATGGACTGAATAATCAACAAAATAATCAACAAAAATAGACAAAATAATCAAATTGAACATCAGTTAACAAAAATGAACAAATCAATGTAAATATTCATGTTTCTAAACTATATGGACATAAATATTGGGACACATCATGTCTACAGCTGTCAGATGTTCCTGTTCATGAGGATCGGACACAGAAACATTAATATTTCCATAAGGTTTAATGGTAGATTTTTCTTCTTCAGTCAGATGTAATGGAAGTAGATGGTTAGATGAGGAAGAAAATGATTGTTTACAATCAGAGCAGGAAAATTATAGACATTTAGAGGTAGAACATTTAAACAGATATAAAATAAAAAAAAAAAAAAACACCGGTTCAACACTGGAAGCTCAAAACAACCATGAACTCCACATGTTTAGTTCATGCGGTTTTCGACACGTTCCAGGTTTGCTTCCCTCCGATGCTTTAAAATTAGAAAATAATGAGCCGTCAATTAACATTCATAACATCCAATCCAACATTTGTACATGCAAACGTTCTCCTGCGCTTTGCTTGTCGAGGGTGGGGAAGCAGGGAGAACGTGCTCCACCCATCTGATGAACATTCATGAACATTCACAAAGAGCAGAAAACACACAGGAGTCTTTGGTGTTTCCCAGAATAACACCATTATTAACCCATTATTTACATTTCAAGTGTCGTTCAAGCTGCTGTGAGTATGTGCTGCTGTTCCTTTTGTTTGACTGTGTGTTTTAGGTCCAAACAGGTGGAAGAACAGAAAAAGACTCAAACTGGACAGGTTTGGATTAAATAAGGCACTAGAATGGACATCAATAAGACATTTAGGCTGTTGAACATCAACTGGAACTGGAACACACCTGGAACTGTTCATTTCAGCTGATTTTTTTTTTAACTTGTTTTTGTTCTTTTCACTCATTTTCCTGAGTTTGGTTCATTTCTGTCAAGTTTGTGAAATACTTTTGCTACTTTTTTAATCATTTTTACTTTTACTTACAAAATCACAACAAGAAACTACAAGTCACAGACATAAATAGAAAAAACAATGAGCAGAAACAAAACAAACAAAAATCACAAAAACTAATAGATGACAAAGACAACTATCATGAGAGAAAAATGACCGAAAATATGCATATACATCTATATATACACACACATATACAAACATACACAAAACAGATTAAAAAATACTTTTGTATTTAGTTCATTTTCACTCTGTTATTGTTACTTTTCATTCATAAGTTGATTTTTGTTTAACTTTTTACATTTATAAGTTTTTGCACCCCCCCAAAAAAAACATTTTTTTTAATTCCTGTTTAACACTATAAAGCTGTTTCATGGTTAAAACTTGGTAAAAAAAAAATTTAAATAAATAGATAAATAAAAAGTTAATAAAATAAAGGAAAATCACCACAACACTGGAAACAACAGGACAAACACAAGGAAAACGGTGTAAAAAATGTGTTTGACCCCCCCATTCCAAAGGGGCGGGGCTTGAACTGAGCATGCTCAGATGTCTATGAAAAGAACAAGGTGTATTCTATCGACACGACCGAATATTAAACTATTGATTAAACGGTTGAATTTATGTGAATATTTAAAATAAGTCATAGGTGTAGAGCGTGTCAGCGCTGATGCATCAGGGGTTAAAGGGTTCATGCTGCAGGACTCCAGTACCCAAGCACCACTGGGCTCGGGGCTGTGCAGTAAATGTTGTTGCAGGGGTTGAAACATGCGCAGGTTCCTTTTGCAGCTCTTCTTTTTCTGTGTTTCTTCTGCTCCTACATCTGCATGCTCCTCAGAATGTTCAAATGTACATCTCCCGGGGCCTCCTGGGAGTTGTGTTTGGCGAGGTCCCAGAGGGAACGCCGGTGAAAGAGCAGCAGAGAAAGCCAGCTCCCCGTGAGGGCGGCGGCGGCGGTGGGGGCGTAGGCGCTCACGTGCACCTGCGGCGTTTGATGAATGACGGGGATAATGACTGATGATATGTGGGAGGCCTGGGGGAGAACACCTGGGAGCTCCCATCAAACACACACATCTACGGCCATCCGACGCTTTTACGGCGTTCCATGGACCCGACCGCGGCGCCGCCTCTGTTTATCAATCCAAATAACGCCACAATTAATCTCAGGTGCGGACGTTTCCCTCCTGCTGCGTTTGTTTCTGGCGGTTTGAGCAGAAACCATCAGACTGTTGGCATTTCCAGTCGGCCTATACGGTCTGACCTTCTGATTCGCTGAAGTATTCGGTGAATGTTCAGACGTTTACCACATGTTCCTGGTAATTAACTGAACGCAACAATGTTTTTGGATGAAAAAAACTAACTGAAATAAAATAACCTGTGGCAGAAACAGACAGAAATATTAATGTTACCATGAAAACTGTGAAGCATTACTTCAGTAAAAGGTGGAAGATAATAGTAAAAGAGTGTAGATATATATTATATATATATATATACACACCTACACACAGACATATACACGTACAGATACATAAATATACACAGACATATATATACATACACCTACACATATATACATACATACGTACATACATCGTCAAGTATAATATAAATTATGGGTCATTTCAACTCAATCCTACAGGGATGGTTTTGTCCGATTCATGAGACTTTATACAATCTGAAAATTCATCTTAATACTTTATTTAGGCTTTTTGTGTCTGTTCATTTTTCACCAGACTAGGCTGAATTTTCTAAAGAACGTTAAAAATTAAGGGTCATGAACACCTAGAATTCTATTCAACAGTTGGGGCTGGATGGTAACAGCACTCCTCACTCACTTGTGACTGAAAATTCAATTGAATATAGTTTTACTGAAGTTCTAACAGACTCAGACACTATTTAGTTCAGCAGAAAAAGAAAAGGCAGAGAAAAGACCTGCAAACACACTTAAAATAGAGTTTTATTCCATTATCTTAGTGTTTCATGTTTTAAGATTCTGCTAAGTGACAGCATCACCAAAGTGCTGACTGTAAACACTGATCATCTATGAAGCAGCTCATGGTCAACATGCAAATGTGTTTAAAGTGTAGCTCCTGGTACTCATACTAGTACCAGCTGTTACAGTTTTTACTCTTGGACATGCTGGCTGCAGAGTATTATCAGTTGGTCGTCCGTCCGTCTGTCCGTTCAAAAGTTTGCCATGCACTGGTAAATTAGGCCACTGGGGGCAGCAGTGCACCTGATAAGTCAGGTCGATGGTTTTCAAGTGTGAGCAGTTTGTTTCACACTTACAGTTTCCTGTGGATCTATGTGTCTCCCCCTATTGTCTTTCGTCAGATAACTTCTGTTATGATGTGACACTGTATAAATTAAATTCATTGATCGATTAACCTCTACATCAGGGGATCAAATATGCGGCCCGTGGGCCAAAACCAGCCCACCAAAGGTTCTAATCCGGCCCATGAGATCAAAAACTACACTGAACATATTAACAGTCAAGGACATGAACTCACTCTGGTTCAGGTTCCACATTCAAAACAATGCCATTAAGGAAAGTAACCTATATATCAGGGGTGTGCGATATGACGATATTAGATCATGAAGGAGTAGAACATATTGACGATCCGACAAAGCAGAGAGATCATGGAATCAGGGAAGTTATACGGGGCTGCGTTCCTGCTGCACGAACCCCTCAATGAGTATGTGCAAACTGAAAATGGCAGGAAGTCTGTCATACCTTCAGACTTGGCCCCACAGTACTTGACTTTGTGGACGTCCGCGCACATCGACCTGTTTGAAATGTGAATTTGGTTCAATCCACTGAAACCTTCAACGTCCACGGACCATTTAATTCAGCTCAATTTTATTTGTACAGCCCTATATCACAGCATGGTTGTCTCCCAGGGCTTTACAGAGTTAGTGGGATATAAACAAACAGTCAAATCAACAGCAGATGAAGGAAACGGATTCATGTCCCAGGAATCCCCCCTCCTTCTCAGCAAAGAAAAACTCCAAAAACCCAGTGGGAAAAGAGAAACCTGAGGGAGAACCACAGTGAAGGAGACGGTGTGTGTGGAATACACACAGCTCACAGTCTGTCCGACTGTCGGAGCCTTTAAAGGCTCCTGTTGTACAGATCGTTTTCCTTTAACCTACCTGCAGAAACTTTAATCTGAGGGGCAGGACCTGAGTCCTCCACATACAGGTCTGTTCGTTATACTCTTAGAATAATCTATGTCAACACTACGAACCTGTTCAATCAGCTGAACACACAGCATCCAAACAGGATGTTCTGGATATTTTTTTTCTCCTTTTTCGTGATTATTTAAATCTACCTCAAAAACCAAGTGCAGTTTAGTTTTTACATTCAACGGTGTACTTAATCAGAGTGTTGATGTTGACATTTTAGTATGTTTATGTTCTTGGCACATGTTGGTAAAATGGAACAAACTAAATTAAAATTGTTCTGGAAGGTTCTTTAGACTATTTTTTTTCTTTTAGGGCTGTGTTTTACATTGGGAAATTGTTTGGTTGCTCTGTTCAGAAACTGGCAAATTAGTCTCAAAGATCAGTGAAAAGAATCGTGATAAAATCGAGATTGTGATTTCACTTTTTTTTTTAAAATCGTTATATTTTTGCTGTAACGCCCACCCCTACTATAAATAATGGCTCCAGTTTTTTTATTTGTTTTTTTTTTGTTTTGTTTAATGTGAAAAAAGGGGGGGCAAGG
>JAPQRP010000012.1:22191312-22203339 GCA_037367295.1 Apogon hyalosoma | reverse complement strand
TCGATACCACGTGGTGGCAACACGGCATAACTGTACAGAAACATTTTGGTTTGGTACTTTTTTGGTACTGGGGTCTTCGATTCAATACATTTTTGATATGTTTTCGGGACAGTGAAGGAGACCAGTTTCATTAAAAAAACAAAACTTTATTGACATAAAAATGCAACGTTCTGAACAATTGTGACTCTACAGATGAAGTTTTGATACGACTGTGTGGGTCTTTTGGTGCATTGACGTGTTTCCAGAAATATCACCGATCTTCACCAAACAATGCCAGCACACCGCTCGTTTTGTCTTGTCTCTCTCCATTGACTTCAAATGGTTTTGTACCTGTGACGCTGGTCCAAATCAAGACTAAAACAGTTAAGTTGATGTGTTTTATGGAAAAGCTGCCTGAAAACTTAATAGTTGTGGAAATGTTTCCTTTTAGATCCCCTTAATTCACTGATCATGTAGATGTTTGTTAAAGCTCAGACTGAAGTTGAGGGTTATTATATCAGAAAATAACAAAACTTACTTTTTCCAGCAAATATATCCTTAACTGAACATAAACCCAGTGTGTCCATCCACTGTCACTGATCCAACTCCATGGGTTTTACTGGTGAATCAATGTTGTAGATGACAGTGTTTCCACTATAACTACGGAGCCTCTGAACATCCAAATGGGTCATATCTGATGAACATGAGCAGATGAACTGTATTTACACCAATTATTGACATGGATTGATAGGATTAGTGGATCAACAGGGATTAAACAGTTTAAATCTGTATTTCTGGGTCTTTATGGGTTAAAATAAAACCCTGGTATCTTTCTGTAACCCAAATGAATCTCCATCAGATGTCATTTGACTATAAAATGATTCAGTGTGATGTGTTAAATACATGAAATAATAGTAAATGTTCCAGTGCTGGGATATTATTACAAGAACCTTTGCTCCTGCTGAGATAATACATCGTATACGCCACAACTGTTCCGACCTTGAGCTCTTTTCATCCTTTTTTTTTTATTTTTTATTTGTTTGATTGTGATGTATAATCATCATCATTTACGGCTTACAGAAGGAAAGTGTATTTATTGCGTTTTTATGTAAATATAATGACTGTCCTTGTGCTTTTAGATGTATTATAGAGTCCAGCTGGAAATAAAAGCGGCTTTGGTGCAGTTAGATCGTACACACACAGACACACAGGATTATTCTTATTAAAACAACACCATGGAACTTTGGCTGGGGGGTCCCCTAAAGTCAAGAAACAGTATTCTCATTATTCTTATAATATTACAACTTCATTCTCGTAAAATTAGGACACTTTTTGTATTCAACTTTATGGGTTTTATCTCAATATTTGACTGTGTCCGGGCAGGTTGAAGCGTGGTAACGCACAGGGTCACATGATTGGGTCAATCCAGATCTGCCCTGAGACATTATATCCTGCATTTTAGTTGAACTGGATTTTTATGTCAAAGTGTGTGGTGTTTTAATTATAATGAAATATATATTGAATCATTAAAAGTTTTAATAGTAATTTTTTTTTATCAATTTCTAGAAATTTCAGGGGACCCCATTTGAATTCCGGGCAGTTGACGACGGACACCCAAGGCTAGCCTAGTCTACTGCAGTTATTTAGTAGCAAACAGGGCTCTTAGTCTTAAAAGTCTTGAATTTCCAAATCTGCATTTAATACCTTAAAAAGTCTTTAAAAACTTTAATTTGATATGGTAGGTCTTAAGTTATGTTGCCTTAAACTTGTTGGCTGTGTTGTGTTTATAAATGTGTCTGGGAAATGTCCAAGCTGCAAAGAACGTAACAGGCTAATCTTTTTCCCGCCCGTTCCAACCTGACAATTTATACTGAAATTAGGAACCGATTATCGCTAACTTTGCAGCCCCTGGTGACAGATGACTCAATGGTGGAAATCCAGGTGTTGGAGTAAATAAATACATTTTCCTCAATTCTAGGAGTCGCACATTTTTGCCAGTATGGCTGTGAAATAGGCATCAAATTCAGTTCTAAGTGTCGTAAAAAATCTTAAATTGAACTTGTAGAAACCTGTAGGAACCCTAAGCATAGGGCATGCTTTTGTCTACATTTGTATTATTTGCAAGAATTTGGCCCCTAAAACAAAACTGATAAATCATTATTCCTCTCCCAGTTGGCTATTGCTGCTCATGTTATGTTTGTTTTATCAGGAATCTTTTCAGAACGACACCTCGACCTCCGCTTCACCTGAATTTGAACTGGTTCCTTCACTCGTAATTTCGTTGACCTGCCTTTTCCTCTGAAGGTGGAAGGGGGATGTGACTTCTGCCGTAAAGCAGTCACATTTTGTAGTCATTCCACCCCCAAACCAGAAGTTACATAGTGGAGCGACGATGAAGTGTAACTGAACCTGAGTTGTTCTTGCACCGAAATGACCTTGAAAATATAGTTTGAAGGCCGAAAAATTCCATAGTGTTGCTTTAAAAGATGAAAAGTTAAAAATAAAAGTCTGCAGAAATCAGTCGGCAGCGGCCTGTGCTAAAACACGCTCGGCGACACTTTATTATTTTTTCAAATGAATTATATAATCCATCTCCTCTAACTTGATTGTGACAGTCGACTGTCAGCACATCCTGAAGTTTTGCAAAGGCGACAGGCTATCTTCAACATTCAGAGGATTTTGCAGAATATATAGTGTGTTGAAAAGCCCGGCGCTCAGGTGTTGGGACGGACCTGTCAGCTGTGAAGAGATACCACCATGACATTTTCATTTTTTGGTCTGTTCTTTCACCTCATGAGACACTTGACTTATGGCGAGGAAAAAGTTTGGGCTCTGACACTTGAGCTGACAGAGAATTGGCTCATTAGCTTTGGTTGCAGTTGTGACATTTCTGCTTCATAAACTCAGACAAATGTATTTATAGAGCGCTTTAATAAATGGGTTCATTACAAAGCGCTTTTTGGAACAACACAGGCCTCAGATGACGGATAAAACAGGAGGGGAGAATTTAGCCTCTGCATGATGAATGGGAACGCGGAAACGTCCAGAGGGATTATTGTTATTTATTTTAAACCACAGAAGACGCTTCAGCGGATGATTCAAATTAAACACTTTCCATTTTTCCTCTAAAATTATCAATAATAAATAAATCTAGAATAAAAAAAGAAGTTAAATGAATCATTGTAGATTCCTTTTTTGGGGCTTAAAAAAGATGAGAAGTTAAAAATTAATCATTGTGAATTGTTTTTTTTCGGGGCTTAATGTGAAATGGAAAAAGTCCTGGTGATGGTTTGAACTTGATCTTGAACTCTGACTTGACTTTCTACAAATTTTACAAATATGTCTTGGTATTTGACTTGTTTTTGTGGCGACTTTCAAATTATTTGTTTCCTCTGAACTAATTCATAGCCATTTACTGTTTTATCCTCCTCATTTTTTTTAGTGACAGTGTGGTATTTTCCTGTCTTTACATAATATCAGATTAGATGAGACTTGATTGATCCCACAACGAGGAAATTCAACGGCCAAGGCAGCAACAGAATAAAGTGTCAGAACAAGTGTACATGCATAGAGTGCAGAATTAACAATAAAAGTAATAAAACTGTACAGAGTTTATACACATTGACAAGAGTGGAAATATAAATACAGCAATTTGACTTGTTTAATTCACTGATCATGTAGGTGGTCATTAAAGCTCAGAGGAAATTCAAAGTTTATTATATCAAAACAGAGAAAACTGAAGAAAAACTCAGCAAAATACACAATTAACTGAAGATTTAACATCATTTAACCTTACCTAAGGGATTTATTAACGTTTCTTATAATATCTTCTGTGAAAATGAGATATTTCTTATATTAAATTCACCGATCGTGTACCTGTTAATAAAAACTCAGAGTAAAAGCAAAGGTTATTCTATTAAAATGAAGAAAATGGAAGAAAGTGGCTTTTTCAGCAAAATCTATCATTATTTCTAGAGGTAGACCAATATGTAGATTTTTTTCAACATCGGCCCTAATTTTTTTTTTGTTTTTTGAAAGTCAATATTTGATCATTAGTAAAAATGTCATAAGATACTTGATCAGGCACCTGTGTGGGCAGCACTCGAAGTTCAGTAAATGTTAATGTGAACTCCTATTAATATCGCTGCATAAAAATCACAATTATCTGAGTGTTTCAGTTGTATTTTATGGTCAGTGTGCTTTAAAAAAATCTGCCTCAAAAATCGGCTATAAGTATCGGATATCTGCTGACCAAATTTTTCAAAATAGATATGGTTCTTAGAAAACCCATATTAGTCGACCTCGAATTATTTCTCTTCTCGTCTCTGAAACCAAAAGAATTCCTCCAAATCTCAGATCACATGATCCATCCTGCATTTATGTCTTATTTTTCTGTCTATTTTGAACATTATTACTTGGACTTCGACTCCAAACCCACATGGTCCACCTGATCAGGACTGATCCGGACCCATCTCCTTCTGGTCCAGGACTTGCTCTGGTGTTTTACAACCTCTTGGCTCAGAGTTAAAGCTCTCCTGCTGCTTTGACGTAATCCAAATATTTACTGATGGAATGGAACGGTGTCCATTTGACTGATTCCACTGTGAACCTCTGGGATCCAGCTCTGGGATCTGCTGGGACTTGAAGTGTCTGTAACAGTGCCAGTCTTTGATTAGATCTACTTTTATAGACACTCACTGCCTTTTTTTTTTCTTCCAATGCTGTTTCTATTGGTCACTTCCTATGGGCAACTCTCGGATGTTTGTCCTCTTTTTTTTTTTTGACTTTTCTTTAAATCTGACCTAAACGTGAGCATTTATTGAGTCGTATGTATTCATTTCCAGCTACATCCACTCTAGTAGTAGTTGTCATTTTATTGGTCCGTTTAACAGAACATGATATATACATACATACAGTTCGGATCTATGTACCAAACACGGGCGCAAAGGCGTCGGCTGAAGCAGCAGCTTATTTATGCCGACCCTATTTACAAGAAGGAAAGTTACAGAGACAAAACAAGAAAACAAGATGGCACAGTTTTAAACAATAATATAATAAAATATAATCTAAGCAAAATCTTGGATTCATACTGATAATTGTCTTTATCCTAATATTTATTGAATACCTTAGTTTTAAACATCCTTTTAAATGTGGTGACTGAAGTGCATGTTTGTAATTCTTTATCCAGGTTTTTCCAAAATTTTGCTCCAGTTACAGATGTGCATTGGCCTTTTGTATTGGTCCTTTCCTTTGGTTTCTGGAACATACAGGTCCTTCTAAGGTTGGACTGGAACTCTGACTGAGACCAGCTCCTGTGTGCAGGTGGAAGTAGGCTGTGGTGGGCCTTACAGATGAATACAGCAGTGTGGAGGTTCACCAGAGCTTCTAATTTCAGAATATTTGTGCTGATGAAAAGTGGATTGGTTGGTGCAAAGTGGTCCCTCTGATGTATAATTCTAATGGCTTTCTTCTGCAGGCTGAAGATTGGTCTGATTGTTTGGATGTGTTCCCCCATACCGCCACACTCTCTCAAACATATGTCTAATTTAAAGGGCTCATATTTGGCTAAACCCACTTTTAGTAGTCTTTGGTACATTTATTTATGCCGCGTTTCCACTACATGGTGGCGGCTCAACTCTGCCTTTTTGTGTTTCCATTACGTAAAAGAACCTGGAATCTGCTACCAGGTACCAGTTGTTTGGTATCTACTTCACCGAGGTTCCAAGAGACACTAAAACGTGATGTGTAAACACTGCAGACCACTGGTTGGTCAGAGTTGTCTGCCTCATTGCGTTTTTAATGTGCAACCCGCCATTTAAAAAAAAACAAAACAAAAAAAAAAAAAAAAAAAACAGATGCAGATGTTTATCATAAATATAGCGGTAGGTCTGTGGTCGGTCGTATGGTTCAGACATTTCTGTCTTTGGTGGGTGACGCAAAAAATTCAGCATGAGCTTAATGAGACAACCTTTCTGGTGTCACTACTCAGAAAGAAGGTTGAAGATGGACCTGTGGAGTTGAATGAATGAAGAATTCAGACCCAAGCAGAGCATTTACAGTTTATTCCATTTAATTCCATAAAAAAAAAAAAAAAAGCAAAATAGCAGTCCTTTAATGCTTGAAATGATCGTTTAAAGCATTCATTGCTCTTTACAGTGACTTTAAAGATGATTCTGGCTTTAACTTCATCTTTAATTCTCCATCTGAGGAAATGCAAAGCCTTGGATCTGATGTCTTAAATGTAGTCATTGTAGAGCCGGTGGAATGTAATGTTGTTCCTTTACAGTTGGAATGGAAGCCCAGTACTTGTGCCGACAACACTGATAAATCAAAGCTTTCATTCTAAAAAAATCTATCCTTCTTGAAAATACAAAACTCATCTACAAAGCTCGATAAATGAAACGCTGCTTTGAAGTCACTTCCAGTAATGGCTTCAGAAGGACTGATTTTCCTGCCATCATGTCCTGAGCGTGGAATTTAATCTATAGTATAAAAACTAAAACTCCCCATAAGAGCGTGATTACATTTCTCATTAGTGGAGCTGCCCTCAAAACTTTTAGACAATCCCGTCTAGAGGCCATCTCGCTGGAAAATCTAAACCCAAAACGGGCTAAACACTGGAACAACAGAACGCTCGCCCATCTCCGCCTCGTTACCACAGCTCCTATCAATCCATTCATTTGGAGATAATTAAAAAGTTGCCAAAATAACAGTGTTGAAATCTGTGGGCCGCAGCCATTAAAACATTCCCTCTGCTTCTCCGTCGGTCGGTGCAGCTGCCAACTGAGGTGACACTCCAAAATGGCCAGCTGTTATCAGCGCTCTCCATACCAGTTGGTCTCAATGCTTTAGAGAATTTGTTTAATAAGATTTTTTCCCCCTAAACTCGCCATTTCCTTCCCCTTTACCCATGCCAAATTTGCAGGCATGTGGGGAAACGGTGGAGCTGGAAAACCCAGGAATTTAAGTACTGTTACTTGAAAAATCCTCCAAATCTCTTATTCTAATGAGTTGTCAATGCTGTGAAGGATGAGAGACTGGAGCTGGAACTGGTGGACCAGGGTTTCCTCCAGACAGCGCCGGATTTAGGTACAAGCTAAATAAGCTACAGCTTACGGCCTCAAAGAAATTACAGATTTTTTTTACTGTGTTGTCTTAAAATTTCAATTTTGCAAATGAATTCTCTACAGTTGCATTGATTAGGTCAGTGTTTCCCAACCTTTTTGAGCCACGGCACATATTTCACATTAGAGAAATCTCAAGGCAACACCACCAAACAAAAATGTCACAAAACGTATATTTATTGAAATACAATGCAAATGTAGTCTCGGAACAAGAAAGCTGAGTGGGGTGTGTCAGCGACCCCTTGGACAGACCCCCAGGCTTACGGATTGAGGTCTGTTGTAGTATAATAGAGGCATACCCACCCCCACCCCCCGTGTGCACCCCAACCCGATCCGCGGGTTCTACGGGTAACCCACTGATCCGCGCAGCACTAGTGAAGGGTGCTTTATTAACAGAACGCACCACATTGGGGCTGGTTCACTGTCAGTTTTAGGACTGTGCAAAGGGAACAGGAGGCTGTTGTAGAGTGGACCATTGGTGTGTGCTGTCGTATGGATCTATATCACACCGCTGGCTTACAGGACCAATCAGGTGAAATTAGATAATCTTCCACGGCACACCTGATAATTTCTCATGGCACAGTGGTTGGGAAACACTGGGCTAGAAAGCTGAATTTTAGGTGACTATCATGTTGGTTCTAGATGTAGTAGTTTTGTTGCTGGGCAGAGCTGACTTTTGGGAAAAGATGTGTGTATATTTTATAAGTACTGACATGAAAACTGTTTGGTAAATCATTCTTTAAAATTAAATAAGTACTATATTAATACCCATATCTAGGGACTGAAATTAGTAAATGTATTGTTCCTAGTTTTAGCTTCGTTTCCCATCATGCAGCATGGTGCTGCGCTTCCTGTCAACTGTCATGGGCATAGCAACCTGATGTTAAGGCTTTTTTATTCAAAATTACTAATATCTCCCAAAATATTGGTCCTATCAACTTGCTGTTTTGCTTAGTCATTAGTAACATCCTGAACACCATTGACTTCCAGCCAATAATAATATTCCTGTGAGTATTTGTGGGAGGGGCCCCAGTACACTGCCGTGCCCAGGAGCCCATGATGCGGTTAGGACGGCCCTGGTCAGCCCAGGCTAATTACAGACGTCCATCAGCGTCGCTGTGGTTGAGTGGCACCACAAGTGTTTGTCTTTTATTCTTTTCCGAAACAGACAGTTAAAGTGTAATTAGGAATGTAAGCACAGGCGACACACATTAATCACACAAACACAGGAGTGATTTACTGGGATTTTTTTATTTGGTGCTTGTGTCAGACTTTAATTACTTTCCGGGGAATATCCGAATAAATGCACAAATCATACAAGCCAATCCCTGTTGCCTTTACATGATGCCAATTCCCTCTCTGCTACTCACCCTGCAGCTACTTCTGGCTTTCTTTGCAAGGTATATCCATCATGATAACTGAGCTCACAAATAAATAAATAAAGAAGGAAAGCAGTATCACACTACACAGACACTGCGCGGAATTTAGAAATTCTTGAAATTCTGACCTGACAAATTGAGATAAAGAAATCTCACCTTAACACCCAGCGGATAATACCATCTCACCGTTTTCCGCTGAGTTACTTTTGGCGCCCCGGTGTTTAATATGAAGTGGACCACTTTGGAAAAGTCTCTGCATTCATTTGCTTTTTCCAGCTCAAAGGAACTATTGATTATTCATTGTTTTCAATGCCATATTTTCAATAGCGCTTTGACAGTTTGGCAGTCTTTTTCCCCTGGATGATGAGAGCTGAATTCACAACATGTGGCTTTAGAGATAACAAGAAGGAAGACAAAGCTACAGACACAGTTCAGCAGTATTGCAGAGAGGTGGCAAGAGAATGATACGAGTTCAGTGGATTGTCTGTAGACGCCGCCGTCGCCTCCCTCAGCCAAGATAGTGCAGGAAGAAATCCACCGTTTTTAAACCCGATGTGGTTGTAATGAAAACTCTCCAATTTCACCCTTCATTTTCTTCAGTTTGTGGAAAACTTGGACACAGGTCTGGGGTCTGGGGGTCGAAACGCTGGAGAATTAAGCATTTTACAATGAAAACACACCATTTACACCCTTATTTTTAGTATATCTGTGAAGAAAAGTTTGGGGAAAACTAGAGCGGAAAATAAACACGAAACAAATCCACTAGTCGCAACATCAGGGAAAAGTCTCAGGCTGTTTGTCAATGTCAAGTTTGCAAATACGGTCTGGGTAAGAACAGACGGAGAACGGACTTCCTAAGAACACAGGTCCATCTGTAATTGGAACTAGGGATGCAAATTATTAATTAATTCATTAATCATTTGTTGGTTAACCTTATCGATCAATTAACAATTTGATAAGTGGCAATTTTCCTGAGAACCTGAATTTGTCTTTCAATAGGGTCTATGAGAATAAAAGCCAAATATTGTTTATATACTTGATGAAAGATCATGTCATATTCCTTAATGATGGATTTATTGAACCATTGGATACAGTAACAATGACATCTATGGAGTCGAACTAAAGGAATTCAGCAGAGAAATTAAAGAAAAAAAAAAAAAAGGATCTGAAGAGGGGCAGTTTAGAAAAAATGTGCATTTAAGACTTTTTTTGTAACACGATGGAGTGACATTTCACACCCCCACCCCCCGGCTATTTACCCATGTCCACCGGGGTGACCCACATACCTGATATACTGTGGCCTGGATTAGGAGGTTTTAACTTCTGTGTCACTGACCAGATAGTCCAGATGACCGTGGACTAGACCAACCTTCAGGGAAAACGCTACGACCCGCATATGTGCATGTATTTGGGCAGGGGTACGGTTTGGCTCCACCATGGCCCTAAAGCGATTCTAACTCATCAACGCCATGATCCGGTTCCATGACGACCCTGGCCGCAGCGTCGCAGTGCAGACAAGCCGGCAGCGTGTGGACAGGTGTATACAGGTGGACAGGTGGACAACCCCCCCAATATTCAACTGTAGCGATGAAGCCTAGTTTATGCAGTGGCGCCTCCTACTGTCCACACCACAAACACCACTGTGGAAAAGCACAATTAACCCACAATTAATGTAATTTAATCCAGCAAATCCTTATTGACAGTTAATCAATAGTTGATTGTTTACTTCTCTGATTGGAATGGTCGGTACTTTTAATGGATATTTTAGTGATTCATTGATTTTATTGGATGTTAGTTTTTACTGAATGTTTGTTCTTATTGAGTGTTTTTTTTATTAGATGTCGTATTTATTGCTATTCATCCTTTTTATTTTATGGCACTGAAGAGGTTAAGCGTTGTATAGTTATTGTACAATGACAATTAACCTATTCTATTCTATTCTACTTGTGAACTTTACTCTGTTTCTGCTGTCCTTCCACCACAGGCTCCATAGGTCATATTTTTTTAAAATCCTTATTCTGAGAAAGGAAGTCAGAATTCTGACTTTTTTCTCAGAATTGTGACTTTAATGTCAGAATAGTAATAAATGTATATTGGACCATAATTTAAATGTTTTATTCCCGGTGGTCCTAATCCTCTCCCATGCATGACATACTTGATGATAGCAATAAAAATTAGCGAAGTACTCATAGAACAATACAGGTAAGGGAAAAGCATGAAAAAATTAAAAGTAAAAAAAATAAATAAAGAAAAAGAGAAAACAAGATAAAAGCAAAGAAAGGAAAAAATACCCTAATAGTAAAAAAGTCTCCTTATTCACGATTACATCCTACATGCAAGATATGGACATGTAGTGTTATTATTATTAGAGTAGACAAGTATATATAACCCACCAAACAAAAAAAAAATTGTGTGCATGGAAAAACTGCACTAAAAGCATTTTTATAGTTTAGAGTGTATTAAGTTTCTATCTTAAGTATTTATCCATGGAGCCCCATACCACTTTAAATTTGGATGGCTGACCTCTCAAATTGTATTGAATCGCCTCTAAATATATATAAAAAAAAAAAAAGCAGCATCATGGTTAGTTTTGAATGGGTCAGGTTAACAGGGTTTAGAATGTTGGGCCTGTTTTTCCACTGTGTTCCTCTACTGTTGTCACTTTTACTTCTGTCTATTAAAGGATGATTGAGCTTTAGTTCCTTTTGAAGATGAGGGAATAACATTTGGGTATGATCGTCTGAACGCAGGTAGATTTGTCTGGATAAAGTGTTGGACTGGCAGGTTTCCGATAAATCAAATGTCTGTTGAATCAAATGAATTCATCCAATAAGCGTCAGCTCGCTCAGATGCAAAGACGAGGCTGAAAAAGGAGAAACTAAAGCGTGAATTGTTGTTTGTGTACTCAGCAAATTCTAATCAAAGCCGTATCAAAGCCGTGTTCCCTCCGGAGGATGCGATCCACAGAGCTAATGCAAAGCAGCTCATGGAATGCTGATGTAATAAAACTGTACAGATGCAAACAGATAATGAGCCAAATTCTATGCTAATTTCTCCACACATGTCATGCAACACACTGCTAACTGGAATTAATTGTCTCTGTTACATGGCTCGCAGTCAGATGAGAGGCTGTTATAGTTATGATGATGATGACACAGTGTGGGTCGGATGGAGCGGCGGTGGCGTAAGCATGTGCTTTAAATGCATGAAACCCCAGGAAATAAAGATTTACCGTTTGTCTTTACTGCCTCCAATCTGCACTTCTAATGCTGTTGCTATTGTTGCACAGTTGCTTTTGGGACTTTTTTTTAGTTTCTAGGTCCAAGTGCTTTGACTTAATCACAGACACACCTGCACTTACCGGTCGAACAGAAGAGCTTTTCACGTTCAGTTTTAGCACATGAAATAAAGAAGATACATGAAACAGAATCCTTTACTAGATGGACACATAGGCCGATCTCGATTCACTCCTTGGGGGGGGGGGGGGGGGGGGGGGGGGGGGGGGGGGGGGGGGGGGGGGGGGGGGGGGGGGGGGGGGGGGGGGG
>JAPQRP010000012.1:22179177-22189208 GCA_037367295.1 Apogon hyalosoma | reverse complement strand
AAGACCCCAGTACCAAAAAAGTACCAAACCAAAATGTTTCTGTACAGTTATGCCGTGTTGCCACCACGTGGTATCGACTCGACCTTTTTGCGTTTCCATTACATAAAAGGACCTGGAATCTGGTACCCGGTACTAGTTTTTTGGAATCTAGTCCACCGAGGTTCCAAAGCAGGTGAAGAGATACTAAAACATGACTTGTAAACACTGATTGGTCAGACAGTTGTCTCTGGATCACTGCGTTATCAGTGTGCAACGACCTGCCATTTCTAAAAACAGATGCAGAAGTTTACGGTAAATATAGCAGAAGGTTAATCCACATGATGACAGCCTGTAAAACTACAACGAGGTCGGTGCAGGAGGTTCAGACATTTCTGTCCTCGGTGGATGATGAAAAAATTCCAGCGTGTTTGACGGGAAAACACACAACAAGTGAGTCTATCAGCAACTCTGAGCAGACAACACGAAAGTTACGCACCGCATCGATACGACAACCAGGTACTGTAAAGTCAGTAGTATCCTGTAATGGAAAGTCTCCAGGAATAGCACCTGGTACCCGAGTCGAATCGAGCCGGTTCCAGGTCGTGGAACCGCGGCATTACAGTCCTGCTAAACCGCTGAAAATGTAAGTAAACAGTTGAGCTAGTTTTATCTACTCTGTAAAAGGAAAACCTCTTGGCCTGAAATGAAACAAATGGCTCCAATAAAAGGAATCAAAGGTCAAAATAACATTTTACTTTTCTGTATCAGACCAGATTCATGCAGAGCTGTTCAATAGACCTTCACAATTACAGGATAATTAACAAATACCTGACTGTCCACCACATGTCAGGGACAAACGTCCATCTGTCGTCCTCCATCTGAGGTTCGGACACGGACCTGTTGACCCATCCTTTTGCTCAGAGCAGAAACCACAATCGCACACGGCCGTGAAACACTAAATGTGGAAAAACAGCTTGATTATGTTTCCTTTTTCACAAAATAGTTGAATGGAAATGTCATTCCCGACCAGCCTTGGATGGAAATCATAAATAAAACATGAACAAATAAATCGTCTGAGCAAAGCGTCTGCAAACCTCATAAAATGTAATGTCCGTACAGTTCACAATCAACACATCATTTTGATCTGTGCGGTCCCTGCGTGGCGGACGCTGCTGGTTTTGAAGCTTACCCTGGCTATCGCGTGCCCTCCATCTCCCCTCCACACAAATCCATTTCTGCCTGGGCTTCACTTCAATCCCACAGCCTCAGTGTCCATCACACCGCTCCCATTCATCCCGTCTTCTAAGGCCTCGCCTAAGAACACTTGAGCATCATGTGTTGGGGCTACAAAGGCTCCCTTCAACTACAAAGTGGCCAAGGGAGTGTAAAAAGTCCACAGATAAACCACCGCGCCTTTCATCACGTTTATTTCAACCACATATACGCGCCGGCGGGAACTCGGACGGCGACACACACAAGCGGCGAGACGAAAAACAAGACGTCGACCGCCCACGAAGACCCAAACCCCCGCCGTCGACCAAAACCATCGACTGATCTAGCATGTTCAAGACCTGTCGATCCACTAATCCCATCAATACATGTCAATAATTGGAGTCAAATGGAATCCATAGTCAACACATAGATGTCAGGTGGAAACCTTTTATGTCCAAAACGGTCATTTTAGAGGAAACTGGAAAAATTATGACTATTCAACAGAAATGAATACACATTTTCAACCCTTTTCATTGGTTAAACATTTCTAAAACGGTCAGGCCAACGTGAAGACTGACCAATAGAAATGTTTTATGACAAAAAAAAAAACAAACGGACTTACGGGGTTTCCGCCCGACAGTGACAATTTATTAAATTCTGAGGCCAGTTTGCACCATTTGTCGTCCAATTGATAACAACAACTTATAAGTAATTTTTCATGTAATGTATCAGATGAAAATGAACTAATGCTACAAATGCGTAAATATGAGACAAATCTGGAAGAAACATGAACAAACAAATATAAAAATACACAAATATTGTGTATTTAATTGTCAAACACGTAAATATTCACCTTCTGACCAAAACCAAATCCCTGTCGATCCACTAATCAGATCAATATATGTCAATAATTGGTGCAAAATGCAATCCAGAGTGAACATATTGTCACTGTCAGGTGGAAACCTCTTATATCCAAAAAAGTTATTTTTCAGGAAAAGGAAAATTATGAATATTCAACATAAACAAATATACATTTTCAACATGTTTCATTGGTTAAACATTTATAAAACAGTCAGGCCAACATGAAGTCTGACCAACAGAATCATTTATAGACCAAAAAATTAAAAAAAAAAAAAAAAAAGGAAAATAAAAATGGACCTACAAGGTTTCCTCCTGACAGCGACAGTATTTTAAAATCTGAAGCCAGTTTGTTAAAACACTAAAGCGAATGCACCGTCAGATGCCTTCAACGGTACAATGACATCTCCGTAGGTGTAAAAGGAGGCTTTTGATGAATTTCTCAAAGAGCTAATGGTTTGTTGCGAGACGCAGACACAGACTTTGTCATAGCAACATTTGGTTTGATATGGTTCTGCTTCGATGGAGACATGTTCACGGATAATCAAAACCGATGTGTTAAGGAAACACGACCCAGGATTCATTAAGATGTATTATATTATATAACTGTACAGAATGCATTACAGTCTGTATCATCATCATCATTATGACCCCGCCCCCCAAAGGGAAGGAAAGGGCTATTGTTTTTCATTTTGCTTGTTTGTTTACACTTTAGCAGCAAAACTATTGGTTGAATTTATACCAAATTGGGTTTATACATTGCCAGTGACCCAAAATAAATCTGATTGCATTTTGGGAAAAAATAAGTCAAAGTTTAATTTTTTTATGATTTTTTTTTTCCCCCCCATTTACTTATAATGGGCAAAATTTCACAAGTGTATAAAAACATCAATTTTGTTTCAATTTACTTCAAACTTGCCACAAACAGAGGCAACTGGGTCAGAGTATCTGTTGGTGCTTGGATTTCCTTTCCGAAAACAAAAGAAAAACTAGTTAATTGATTTTCGTTTTAAAATAGAAGAATTAAAATTGAATTTCAAGGCCTTTTTCTTTTTCAATGTCAAAACAGATAAACCAAATTTAAAAAGCTGATTGATTTTTGTTTTCTCTAATAAAACAGAAAGTTCCTACCTGACAGAAATGGAAAAACAGACCAAAAAAAACCGACCAAAAAAAACCTGTTTTGTTTTCCATTTTCTGAGATTGGATGTCGTCATTTTCAAGGAAACGGCACTAATGCCTCAGTCACAAAGATTCTAACAATGATGGGTTTGTACAAATCTTCCAGTTTGTACGAAATCTAGAGTTCGTAGATATCTGAGGAGGGAACATGTCTACGAAAATCAATTAACCACTAGTTTTTTTGGGGTTTTTTTGTTTTTGTTTGTTTTTTGTTTCCGAAAAGAAAATCCAGTTACTAACAGATACACTGACCCAAGTGATATGATGACATCAGCTGGATCGATGCCAAAATAAGATACAGTAAGTGAGGGGCGGGGTTTGTTGTGCCTGGAACCACTTATTTGTAATTTTTACCCCATAGATTCCAGCAGGTCCATGCTTCTGTGGTATCATGTGATGGAGTGCATCACTAAACCTGGTCCAGTTGGTTTTGTCATATTTTACCTCCATTCTTACCCCACATTAACGTCTTATGGTCAATTATTCAGACTGTTTTACGTCCCGTCTTCGAACCCTTCATTGATAAATCATTTCAATTTTGTGTCCGAGGCTTGGTGAAGCTCCAGGTTCTATCTCTGTTCTGCTTCAGTGTGAATGGTTTGCTGTATAAAGGCACCCTGTGGAATTTGTACTGTAGTCAAACAGTTTTGTTTTGTTTACGCCCCAGATGTATTACACATACCCCTGAGCTGCTGGAAACATTAGGAATGCCTTTTCAAGCTTGAAAATATTTGCAAAAGCCTTTGTTTTGCCAACATTGTAAAATAATGACCCTTTCCTCTGTTTACATCAGCTTGCGGTCATCTTCATGGGAGAGGCAATCTTATTTATATGGAACATTTTACACCGTTCTGTAGAGACTTACATGGTTTCTGAGCTCTAAATGGTGGATAAAAGTTGGAATATTCTCTACAATTGAAGGCAGTGTTATGTACTGAACTGGATTAAACGAAGCAGCATTTACAACAAGGGACATTATCTTTGTGTCTGGGTGAAAACATAAATAAAACAGTGTTGACAACTGACAGTAGGAGCTGATATGATTGTATTTAACCCTTTAGCCCCTGACGTATCAGCGGTGACACGTTCTGAATGTATGACTTTAAATGTTTATATAAATTCAACCGTTTGTTAAATAGTTAATTTCCAAATCGTGTTGATAGAACAGACTTTGCTCTTTCTATAGACATCTGAGCATGCTCAGTTCAAGCCCCACCCCCTGTGGAATGGGGGATAAAACACAGAGCAGTGAGCGAGACCAACACACTATAAAAATAAACGGTTTGGGCGTTTTTTTTTCCACTGTTTTCCTTGTGGTTTTTTTTTGTTTGTTTTTCCTGTTTACAGTGTTGTGGTGATTTTCCTTTAACTGTGTTTTTACTGAGTTTTGACCGTAGAACTGCTGTATGGAGTTAAACCAGTGTCAAACTGCTGGACTGATTTAGAAAAAAAAAAAAAGAGCCAAAACTGAAACTAATGGGACCAAATTCAAATGATGTGTTTTTTGTTCCTTTAGGACATGAGGTGCTATTCACTTTTATGGCCATTTGAGACCCAGAGCCTTTTTATGACATAGAAATAGAAATAGAATAGAATAGAAGCGCTAATCCAGTCACAATTACAAAAAATAAAAAGAAGAAAATAGAATATGAATCTTATAATTTTACAATATACCAATAGAAGTAGAGTAAAAAATAAAACTGGACAAAATATAAGTAGATGCAAATGTATAATATTAACAGTATGTGACTGATATACACACACACACACATTATGAACAATAATAGTGTGTAATAATGAAACAGTATTATATCCATTAACAGTATGTTTATCTATTAACAGTATGTATGCCTAAGATCCACGTCTATAAAAATAGTGCATTTATATTTTGATAAATACTGCAGGTTGAAGGTATCAGTAGATTGAATTCCATTGAACATGTCAACAGTGGAAGTGAACCTTACGAATACTTTTATATACATATGTAGTTAACACACACATCCTCCTGATGCACTAGTAGTGGTTGGTGGTTGTTTTAAAACATGAGTTGGTTTTAAGTCCATCTGAGACATCCTGCCTTTATGACCCCTACATCGTAGTCCGACCTATGAGACGTTCATGGTTTACCTTTCACCACCTATTGTCTGGACCTACTACCTGAGGGTGGACCATAGAACACAACAAACTGCACTAAAACCTGCTCGGAATGAACGCCATCTTAGGCTCTGGGGGCATTTGTGGTATTTTTCATGAACTGTTTACTGAACCACGATGTCCAAACCACAAGTCAAACGTCCTCCAACCTGCGTGTCCATCCTTATTATTATTATCATCATCATCATCATCATTATTAATTGTATCACGATTGTGATTATTAGTATTATTATGATTATTATTATTACGTATATACTACTATGACGGTTATCACCATTATAAGTTCTATTCTGTGATCTGTGAACAGACATACACATAAAAGTAAATATACATACATAGATACTTATATACATAAATACACATTGTGCATATTCTAATATATTGATGAGGAGGAGGACCATGACGACGATTACTTTGTTACTTGTTTCTACTTCTTTCCAATGTTCATTGCAGTTTTTCCCTCCTGTTTTTTTAATAGTCATTGTTTTGTTATTTTCTTGTGGTATTTCCTGTGTATATTCACTGTTTGTGCTGCTTTTGGAACCTCAGTGTCCTGAGGGATCAATTAATTTGTATCTAATCCTCATCATCAGTCAGTTTTGTTTGTTTGTTGTTTCTGTAATCCTACAATTGGACTTTTACACTTTCTCAGGTAAACTAGCAAAGAAGCTCTAGTGTTGTTTCTATAGTTACCTGAAGTTTAATAATAGATCTTTTACACAAGACAAAAGCAGATGAAGCATTAGATCAAGTCTTCTTTGTGACCATGGTGTAATAATTATTTACTAAAGGACGACTAGATGAATAAATCTGCTGTTGGATTCTGCGTTAGAGCCAATACAAGAATGTAAATCATGCCGTCTGACTGGAAAACCTACACCGAGAAAACACACAAAAAGAATGAAAATGAGCAAAGGAAACACATTAATAAATACTTCATGAGGTATTCCAGTAATTCTTTCCAAACGCAGGAAGTACAATGAGCAGGAATGGGGCTATTAAGGAGGGAGTTCAGTAAAATCGCGCTCTAATGATGATATAAGTGCTGGGCTTTTTCGGGAGCATCATGAGAAATAGCACAGTGCTCTGACAGATGCTGAAAAATTGATGCACTTTAGGAGCTTTGTATTTTCTTGGCAGTGTCTTGTGTCAGGAGGGTGACGCCCCCTCTGACCGACACCCTCCACCGCCAACGGTTTCCTGTCCTCCCATCAGCCCCTGCTGCCTCCCTCTGCAAAATGCATAATTCCCAGCCTCAGAGTAGGTAAGTTTAACTCAACGGCAGCTTCTTCAGTCAGAAGCACTTAACAGCATCGCACATTACAATCATTTTGCAATCGTGGAGTTGAATTTAAAGTGTTCTCGCTGCATTATTTTCTTGCTACACATTTTGGTGCATTTAATGTCATAGAAATGTGGTGTTAGCGAGGTGAAAACAGCCTTAAGTAAAGCTCCAGGCTCGCCTTTTCATGACATCGTATAAGTCTTACTTTGTCATAGCAAATGTAATTTTTTTACATTGTGAACAGATTTGAGGTAGGGAGCGGGGCCTTGCAAAAACGACATGCTGACTTCTGTTGTCTTTTGTAGTTTTACTCAAAAATCGAGTCTTTGGAAGGAAAAAAAAAAAAAAAAAAAAAATCAGGATTTTATTTTTGGCCAAAATCATGCAGCCCTACTTCAAGGTTGTTGTGGAAATTTTGCTCTGCTGCTGGTGAATAATGAAATAAAGACTTCTGCTGGCCGACAAGGTTTTCTTTTTTGCAAAGAAAGGTCAGTTCTGCACACAAGTGGCGATTGTGAAGAAAGACAAAGACCTTCTGGCAAGATCCACCTTTATAGGGTGGATCCCATTTGTCAAGTGACACCTCCAGTCCCTTCAAATGGCTTTTGACAGTGATGAGCCCCAGGATTTAACAGTCACCTTTTGTAACCTTATGAGAAAGTTGGCATACAGCGCGGGGGGGTTGGTTGGTTAGGGTAAGGACACAAGCCAAAGGAGAGAGTTAGACAAAGAAGTTAAAATTCCATTACAAAGGTCACTCAAGGTCAAAGGTCATGGACCCAAATCAAAGTCCATATATAACTTCCTATCAGTGCTCAGTTGTAACTATACTGATAACTGTAACTATTTACATGTTATAAACCATCAAATCATGGACCATTTTAAGGCACATTTCTAATGTCAGACATTCATCAAACACTCAAAAATCTTAATCTGAACAGACCTTGTAGACGTTGTCCCATGGAAGTTTAACTCAATGGCAGCTTCTTTAGTCACAAGTTATTAACAGCAGTGCACATTACAATTGTTTTGCAGATGAGTTGAATTAAAAGTGTTCTCGCCGCATTATTTTCTTCACAGAGCGTCGAGATATAAAAAGACAAAGTGAGAAATTGGAGAGAGAAGCAGCACAAGGAGAAAGACACAAACACAAAAGGTCCCTGGAAGTCAGCAAATGCAGAAACTTACAGTAAATCTCACTTGACATGATTCATAGCTCGGTATTTCTATATAAAGTACATCAGAACAGCAGCAAAGAAACAAACACAGTCTGGAAATTCATAAGTGTGAGAGAAAAAGTCTGGATATGAGCTGTTTTAATGGTTTTAGAATCCCAGAGTGTGGTCCCAGGGGGTTTGAGTTTACCAGGCCCGAGAAGAAACAGCCAATCTGACGTCTGATTTACACAGAAAAATACAAAATACAGAGGATCATATTCCTGAAAATAGGCCCAAGGCTCCATGAGTCCAATGGCATATTTAATGATATTAACTGACATTCGTTTGAGCTTTCATGGTCACAGGTCATGGCACCAAATGTGACTTCCTATCTACTGCCAAAAGTAATTTTATCAATATCTTCAACTGTTTTCAAGTTACAGCACTTTGAAATGTGTCCCATTATAAACTAATTAAGGATTTTACCCCAAAGATGTTCCACAACAAATATGAAGTCATTCTGACAGTTCTGGTGAGGATTATGGGGGAAAAAATGTTTGTTTGGTTGGTAGGTAGATGCTTTGTCATCATATGAGCACAAGGCATCAACATGATGAAATTCAAGGAGGTGCTCTTCAGATCAGTGCAATCAAGCTTGAAATAAAAGAGAACATATATTAAACCCAAAATGGAGGTAGTTAAAAACAAAAAACAGCAAGAATTAAGCTAAAAACAAGTAGAACCAACTAAGACTAAGCTAAAAACAACTAAAAGCAGCCAAAACTGAGCTAAAAACAGCTAAACCTAAGCTAAAAACAAGTAAATGCAGCCAAAAACAATTAAAAACCGCTAAAACTTACCTAAAAACAATTAAAAGCAGCTAAAACTAAGTTAAAAACAATTAAAAGCAGCTAAAACTGAGCAAAAAACAGCTAAACCTAAGCTAAAAACAAGTAAATGCAGCCAAAAACAGTTAAAAGCAGCTAAAACTGAGCTAAAAACAGCTAAAACTAAGCTAAAAACAATTCAAAGCAGCTACAAACAATTTAAAGCAGCTACACACAAGTAAAATCAACTTCCTTTCGGGCCGTTGAACTAAAAATGGTGATAAATTGTAAAATAAAAAAAAAAACCTAATTGTGAAATGTATTTGGGAGCTCCCACAAAAGTAGCTCTGGGTCCGTATGGGTTGAAGGTTCGCTTCATTTCTTCCACTAGTTTGCCAGTGTAGATGTTAAGGCGGTTCATGATGTATTTGTGTTTTAACTTCGGGTCCCAGGAAGACACCAGATTCATGTTTGAGTCTAGAGCTGCAAAAGTTTGGGAACCCCATGTGCTCCACAAATATAGAACTACAGAAGATGGGGTAGAAGCACCAGTCAAAGCCACTGAAGGGGGAACCAGTGGGGAATGAGTAGTGTCTGAGCAGGAGCAAACAAAAACAGGCCAGCACAGGAGGAGGAGGAAAAGTTTTGGAAAAGTGCAGTTCTACATGATTCATGCTGCTGCTCGGAGAACACACCACTGTTGTGTGAAATCTGACATTAAGCATCTTTTATGTTATTCCTGTTTTTAGTCGGGAAACCCAAGGGCAAAGAATGTGCAATGTGTAATTTTGTTCTTCGGAGAGACGGCGGGGTGACTGGGAACGGCGTTGACGACGGCGTTTGAGCTTATTTGAATGAGCGACGCCGTGATGTGGCGCTGGAATACCAATGAGCCGGAGCCTGTGACACGCAAAGCAGAGGCGAAGGGGATTCTGTCCTGGGTGCATTCAGTCCAGGAGCTTCCATTCCAGATGGAGGGTTTGCATGTGTGAGCAGAGGAGCTGACCAAAAGCATCTACATGGACTCCAGTCACCTGGGATGGACCTGAATGGAGCTCATATTCGACTACATAGACTGTTTGCACTCACTGATGTCGTTCGGTTTTCTTCTCATTCTTCTACATGTTCAGATTTTCCACACAGTCAAAACTACATTTGGATTTATTTACATTTTCTGTTCAGTTTAACTCACACTGTGTTCACGTGTCAAATGATCTTTAAACCTACACACATGGAAAAGATGGAGTAATCAAATAGGATCCTACTAATACCCCTAATGATACTCCTAATAATAGTAGTAATACTCCTAATACTCCTCCTAATAATAGTACTAATACTCCTCCTCCTAATACTCTTGATAATAGTACTAATACTCCT
>JAPQRP010000012.1:22148810-22166605 GCA_037367295.1 Apogon hyalosoma | reverse complement strand
TGTAGGTGACATCAGGGTTTTGTCCAAGAGCAGCAGTGGCGCCAAGGCAAGGATACGACCACTGCTGCTTTAGAGTTGTATGATCTACTGTATCACAAGGTCACACTGTGAGCACATCATTCTGTCCATTTACAACCAGTGATACCAGTGATATCAGGGCTGGGAGAAGAGCACTGACCTTGATGTGGAGTGTGCAGAGTTTTGAGCTGATTTAAAGTTTCTCTCTGCAAAATGCACTAAATTATTAGCTGCTTAAACCTATTTCTGAGTTGACAAGATTGACAGAAATGCTGACGGTTCATCCTGTTGAGTATGTTTGTCAAAATGAGCCCATGCTCTAAAAATGAGAGGTAATGCTGGAAAAGATTGTTCACTTCAATAACGTTTCTCACTATCACGAGCCGGTTATTGTTTTGCTCAGTTCGTCTCTAATTTCAACGTACGTACCTCGGTTTTTGATACGATTTGTTCCTGAATAAAATCCACATTATCAAGTAGTGCCAGGCACAACAAACCCCTTCCCTCAGGCGTATTTGGCTCATCTGTATTCTAAAAGCCAAGTGACCTGTGTGTGTGTACGGGCGTGTATCCGCTTTAGAGCTGAAAAACTGGACAGAGCTAGCCTGTGCCTTTGGCACGACTTGTGTTTTTTGGGTCAGGGATCAGACAGGTGAAAAGTGCATATTGACACCACCAATACTTTGGGAGTTGTTAGTTTTTTAAATGACACTGGGTCTACAGGCGGCCTGTGGGTGGTTTGATTCCAGAAGGATCCATGTATGGATCTGGTCCAACTATCTGAACCTCCAGACGCTGAACTCAGCTCCATCTGACATCACCTTCAACCACCAATATTTACTCCAATCCCATCAAAGCTCTGATGCAGTTGGATCTACTTCTGTATCATTCATTCATAGAATAGTCAAATAGTGCCCTTAATCCGTCTCCAGCTCCATAGAATGACCAAACGTGACCTTTGACCTGAACTCAGTTGAATATCATGGTGGAAAATCCAGTCCAGTCATCAGGTTGGACTTTTCAACTCTAACAGAACATTCTGGTCCACCTTGGAGATTCTATTGGTGTAAATCTGTTCAACACACTATATTTATCCATCAAATATATCAGCTGTAGAATCTACGAGGAGGCAAGATGTTCAGTTTGAAGGACAACTGAGAAGGTTGAACACTGATCCATTCCATGTAGAAGTGAATGAACATCCAACTGATCACCTGAACATGTGTGACTGACTCAGGTTGGTTATTATGATCTGAAGTATTTCTTGCTTTGATGGAGCTCCTTTCCTTCTATGTCGTGACAGTAATGTTAGCCCAATGCTATCATCACTTAACCTTTTTCAGGTAAAGTTTGTGTTTATGTCCTTTTCTGAACAGAAAATAGACGTCTGATTTATAAAATAATTTAAAGTCAAACTGCAGTCCCTAGATCACAAATGGAGTGGATTCACCCTGTTTCATACTAAACATAACTATTTCTACTTATTAAAACAGAGGATATTGGAATTAAAAGTACAATATGAACCTGATAAAACAGGTGGTGACAGAAATAAAGACATGGTTTATTACTAGCCCAAATGCATGAACTGATTGTTTTTGCTTCTAATGTGCCCTCCAAAAATTAGTAAATAATGATTTAATGGAGAATCAAAGCTACCAGAGCCATACCACACATGACCATTCTTTCACAGTAATGGACAAATCAACAGCTTGTTTACTCAAACCACTATTGGTTGGGTTTACTTCACCAATAACTCGTTCATTAATTCAAAATAAGGCACCATAGATGGGATTTTATTCAACATTTTCAATTCAACTGTTAACCTGCAACATTCTAATATTTCAAAACATGCACATGAAGCTAGTTTTTACCATCTTGCTTGAATATCAAGTCCTTTTTGCAGCTCCCTGTCTATATTTTCCCCTCTTCAAGCCACTACCTGGGATGCAGCTCCGACTTTAACACTGCTGTCGCATAAATTAAACAGCTCTGTGATTCTTCCCATTAGAATAGAGTGAAAAACGGTGATAGATAGTGTGAAAATTATTCTTAGTTTCAGAATATGAAATACATGGAGTTCTGAAATGAGTGGTGTGTGCGTGTCTATTTGTGTCGACGTGCAGCGGCAGATCTGGTAGTTCCCTGCTTGGCAGAACACACCATGCATGAACACTCCCACATCACCTTTCCTTCACATGCTCATCCATTATTCACAGTCTGTGGACAACACGCATATTGACAACACAGGCTTTTAACCATTTGTATCATATGTGCCACACCAGGTTCTGAGACCTCATCTAATCATCAAGATCAATACTTTCCTTAAAAACCTGCTGTACTCGACGCAATCCTTTTTTTCTGCCCCCTAGTGGTTTATCATCCCACTTCAAGAAGTGGGTGGGCTTTTTTGCCCCTTTTTCAATACAGCCGCCATTGTTAACCAACACACATTTCAACATGATATCATGAATTGCGCACAGATAATCTGCCACTTTTCATTGACACGTTATCTGTACGCATTATAAGCTTTCCACGTGTATGTTCATGCCGCATAAAATACCATGCAGTTCGAGTTAGCACTTAGCGCTAGGGATTACGGATATGTAAACCAGAGATCTTGGTGTACATTGACACGTGATCAAACAGCGCTGAATAACACGTCAAAGGATGAAAATGCGTACGTATAGCACGCCAAATGCAATAACTGGCATGACATACAACGCACTATCAGTCTGCACATTTTATAGGAAAGTCTTTGGTAATTTTCAAAAAGTTACATTAAAAAGAACATTTATATTGTTGGATTGAAAATTGATAAATTTGGAAAAATACTGAAATCATGTTGCCATTCAAGGAAAATAAAGTTAAAATTTATGTCAATGAATACATACACACACCAAAACATTAAGACAATGTACACCTAAAAACTACCAGAAATGTTCTATATTAAATAATAAAAAAATAATTATCAACAACAACATCATGATGAGGTGGTGGTAGTGGTGGGGGGTGTCATGGGGTAGGGGCAGCAGTTATAGACATGGGGGTGCGGTCCATAACTAACGCTCAAGTGAAACTTAACATACTTTCATCGTCCGACTCCTTGGTTCTATTCCTCTATGAAACAGCAAATCTTACACAAAATTTTCACACCTAACCTGTATCCACTGGACCCCTCCACTGCTCTGTGGGCCCCCCAGAAACACTGGACCCCATGAATGTGTTGTGTTTACCCCCCTTTTACAGCGCCCCAGATGAAAATATTAAGTCAATATCAAAAAACTCACCATCTTTCATGCTCTTACCATTTCTAAACTTTTCTCTCCTACCACTGCTGTAGCGTTGGGGGAGGAATAAAGATGTTGCAGATGCCTCGAAGGAATATTTTCGTGTTCTATCACTTCTGCTGACAACAATGTGTCTGGATTTCTGGCTTTTTTTCTCTTTCCCCACTGGCCAAGGTCACTGACAGCATTTGCATTTTATGAAGTTGTTTCTGAGGAGAAGGTTTTGATTTATATTAATGTGCATGTATGCAACTTAGGTATTTTTTGACATGCCCTGAATATTCAGTACTACCCGGGGGTGAGGTCAATAAATTGATTCAGATTACATCAAAGTGGAGACTGAATGGCTTATGCCGTGGAAATTATTGTGTCGGGGTGAAGGCACAGACGCAGTCATTATAAATCCACAAGTAGTTGTCCTTGTGTAACTGTTTTCCCCTTTTCCAAGTACAAACTCCATTCTACGACCAAGGACAGGTAGGTTTTATCGTTATGTTAGACAGAGGGTTAAATCGAGATTCATCTATAGTAAGCAATAATTAATACTGTTTAACCCTTTAAACCCTATTGTCTCTGGTGATCCTGTATGTGTGTTTTATTTGAAATATTCATACAAATTCAACGTTTTGCTTAAATAGTTAAAATGTCAAAACATGATGATGGAAAAGACCTTATTCTGTACATGAACATGTGACACATCTATAAAAATAGACAGTTTGGGCTTTTGTTACACCGCTTTCCTTGTGGTTTTTTGTTTTTCCTGTTTCCCGTGTTGTGGTGATCTTCCTTTGTTTTTTGTACTGTGAGTTTACAGAGTTTTGACTGTGGAACTGCTTTGTGGAGTTCAACCAGGTACTAAAAAGCTTAAATTATCCCAAAACAAAAGAACAAAAGTTGTCAAAATACTTCAGAAATGTAAGATAAACAAAATCAACATAATATAAAATACAAGGGGGGGAAACTAGAGTGAAAATGAATAAAATCAAGAAAATATTAAAAAAAAAAGCAAAAATATTTACCAAAATTGACAAATATGAACCAAAAAACAAAATTAGTGAAAACAAAAATCACCTGAAATTAACAGTTTCAGTTGACAGTTAATGTTCAACATCCTAAATCTCACACACACACACTTTTTTTGTTGTTTTTTAACACTAAATGTTTCCCCAGTCGTATTAGACAGTTTTAGTTAATAAAGAGCATTTGAATCTGATTGTTTCCAGTTCATGTCGCCAGAAAAACAATATATTAAAGTCCTACTTTGTAAATGACACTGGAAAAACAGCTCTACTTTGGGACAATTTCAACACTTTTGGCAAGAGTTGACAACACTTAGATCCAAGTCCATGTAATAAAGCACAAAATTAATCAGCTGAGTTAATAAATCTGGAACAGAACATTTAACTGTCAAAAATGTGAGTGATTCTAGGTGTGATTTTTTTTTTCTGCCTGGTTGAGGCTTTTCCTTCACCATTCCCAGCTGTATTAGTCCAACTGAGCACAGCATCTTATTTTTTTAATTTTATTTGTATTCCATTAAACTCCATGAAGTATGACTAAAGTTTAAGAAAAAAAAAAGACCCACAAACAGACAATACCATTGAAGCAGTATTTGTATAAAGATGCCGTTTTCTCCTTGAATTTTTGATTCCATCAGTGGTTGATCATTTTCACTCTTCAGTTTCTGAGCCGTTTGTTGAGCAGGATTCAGTTTGTGTCTGCTTTTAATTTCTCAAAACATCAGAACCACAAACTTTGTAACTGAGCATAAATTAAGGAAATTTCAGCAGAAGAACACACAAAAACCTGGAAGGAGGTAATAAAGTCCAACATCATGTATTATGCAGAGGAACAGGCACAGACTGCCTTTAGTCTAATAAAATATTCTAGTAAATAACTGTCAGATTGGGCTGAACATCCACTAAAAAGCTGTCAATGAAGATGAGCTTGAATTAGGAGGGTTTTTTCAGTTTGTTGTGATTTTTAAGGAGATACTATTAAATCCAACAGTCATGTGTAGGATAAGTTATTTTCCATTTTTAAAAGCATGTTTAACCCTTTAACCCCTGACGTATCAGCGGTGACATGTTCTGAATGTATGTTTTATTTTAAATATTCAACCATTTGCTCAATAGTTAAATTCCAAATCGTGTTGATAGAATAGACCTTGTTCTTTCCATAGACATCTGAGCATGCTCAGTTCAAGCCCCACCCCCTGTGGAATGGGTTAGGGTTAAACAGAGCACTGAGTGAGATGACTCACTATAAAAAAATAGTTGGTTTGGACATTTGTTTTACACAGTTTTCCCCGTTTCCAGTGTTGTGGTGATTTTCCTTTATTTATTTTTTACTGTGTTTTTACTAAGTTTTGACCACGTAACTGCTGTATGGAGTTAAACATGTGCCAAAAAAGCGAAATACACAAAATAATCCTACTTCAGTGACCAAATATCAAACAGATTTCAAGAAAACTTGAAAAAAAAAAATTCTACATATACATGAAAACAACACTCATTGATTACTCGCATATGTATTTGTTTTTCCCCCCCAACGCAAACAAAAACTTAAATTACCTTAAAGTATCTGTAGAAAATTTGTAGTTTCATCATTGTTAGTCCAAAATATGCCTATTCAACAAAGATTATGTTGAATAGAACAGGGGAGTCAAACTCATTGTATTTTTTTTTTATATTCTTTTCCAGAGTTTTGACTCTCTCCTTTTTGGAATTTAACCAGGTATTAAAACATTTTTATTTGTATTAAAAAAAAAAAAAAAAAGTGCAAAACATCCCCCCCAAAAAAAAAGTTATCACTATTTTTAATAAATCTAAGAAATTTAACAAAAATCATCAACATAAAGGAATTTGCAAAAAACAAAGCCCACAATGATTGAAAATGAATTAAATCAAGAAAATGTTTCCAAAAAGCAAAAAAGTAAATTGACAAATTAATATGAACCAAAAACAAAAGGAGTCAAAAAAAAAAAAAAAACCCCTGTGTCAAAAATAACCAACAAAACCAGCTGAAATGGACAGTTCCAGTTCATGTTCAACATCCTAGGTCTCTTACTGATGTACATTCTAGGGTCTTTAGTCTAAACCTCTCAAACTTGTCTGTTCTTCCACCTGTTTGGACCTAAAACACACAGTAAACTAGTACAGAATTCAGAGGTTTTGTGTGTTTTTTTGTGATTTCTAAGACGTGGATTTAATAGAACAGTTGTGTTTACAATACCTAACTGACTGTTGTTAAAAGCATGTGTAACTAGTCCTATTGTGTCCTGTGCTGGTTATCATTGCTCCAGTGCACATCTGCTCTGAATGCATATTTTAACATAAAATGCACTGATGTTATTTTTACTCGACATGACGGGAGCGGCAGTAATGGGATAAAAGTGCAACAAAATGAACAAAGTTGATAATTCCAGGTTCTGCACCGCATGGTTGTAATTTACAAGTATTTCCTGGTTGTTTTGGCAGTATTACCACTTCAGACTGAGCAGTAAAAGGGACCGAACGTGTCCTGTCTAATGCGAATCAGACACAAGACGCTTCCGTGCACTTATATTCCGAGGCTCATGAATTAAAAATGCTGCGTATGGGAAAGGACGGCGTGACATGTGTTGGAAATAATGAAGCTTTGAAAGACGTCGACTGTAATGTGTAAACAAGGACTGCTGCTCTCATTACAAAACCCAATTTAACCGACTGCAAGTGAAGGAATGACTTCAACGACTTTCCTGCATATCGTTAGCCTCATAGGCAATTATGCTAACCCATGCACAAATGGACAAAAGTCTGTGGACACGTTGGATTCAAGTGTTTCTTTTCCAACAGGGGTCTGGGATTAAAAAATAAAAGAAAACCGACAAATGTCAGAATTAGAGCTGAGCATCACGGCAAATTTCCTTAATTGATTTGATTTTGATTCATTAGGTTGTGAATCGATTGATCACGATTAGTGGTCCGTGATTGTCTGCATGGGGGGGTGGCGGTCCATAATTACCGGAGCTTTGAAAGTGAAACTGAAGATGCTTTACTGTTTCTTTAACTCCACACTCATCTGTGGCTGAGGGTGGATCCAAGTTAATATCCTAGAAAGACCGGCTTCTGCTACCCGCCTCATAGAGCCTCCGCCGACCAGATGGTCCGGGCAGCCAGTTCCTCCACACCAATGACAAAAAATGATAAATCACTTTAAAAAAGGTTAAACAGAAAAATTCATTTGGGACCTACCATCAAAGTCACACTGGGTCTTTATGGGTTAATTTTATGTCTGTCTTTTGTGTTACTTAGATGTAAATGCACTTGCACTGACAGTAAGGCCCATTCTATTCCATTGTATTCTATGTCCTTCAGACCAGATCCTCTATCCTCAGTGAAACTTAAAAAACCACAGAAACATTGAAAACACTAAAGTCAAAGCCATTCAATGTGCAGAGGACAGTTACGACACTCCACAATCACCCGTCTTGCTTTAATTATCGCTCATTAAGTCGAGTTCTGATGAAGATTGATGGAGTGTTATGTTGGTGTTGTGGACTGAAAACTCTCCTGACTGATTGAGATGAATCTTGACAACCAAGGTGGCGTGTTACAAACATTAGTTCGCCGTTATAATTACACCCATGAGGATAATGAATCGTCCGTCCGTCCGTCCCCGTCAAATACAAACCATCTTCTTTTCGGATAAACATCCAAACACATAACCTAAAAGTTTACCCCAGTGCTGAATTACTCCTGCCAGGTGAATTTCTCCTCTAAGCTGTGTTTGAGACCAGCATTATTAACTCCCAACTATAATCCTGAGCAGAAATACACCTTAAAAACATCCATAAGCTCATTATCTTTGCACTGTCAATGGGGATTGGGTTCACACCGGGCGATGTAACGTTTGACGCTGATGTGCCACTGATATGTATTTGTGCTGCCGTCTCAAAGATATCCTGTTTTTGAACTGATGTTTTTCTTCCTGACTTTCTGTCTCATATCTACGGTTAATCTCCGACACACTTCCTAAATACACAAAACAGCTCTGAGGGAAGAAAAACAGGCTGCAGGAGAATTTACATCCACACAAGGTTAAAAAAAGAACTGCATCGTCCTGTTTTCCACCGTTTGACCTCAACTACAGCTGAAAGCTTCATCATCTCCTGTTATTCTTCACTTAACGCATTTATTTTTTTGGCGTAGTATTATATAATTGTCGCTTTATTCATATTTAACACTTTAACCCCTGATGCGTCTGTGGTGACATGTTCTGAATGTTTTAGTTTAAATTTTCATATAAATTCAACTGTTTGGTCAACAGTTAAATTTCCAGTCGTGTTGATAGAATAGACCTTGTTCTTTCCACAGACATCTGAGCATGCTCAGTTCACCCCCCACCCCCTGTGGAATGGGGGGGTAAAACAGGAGTGAGACCGACTCACTGTAAAAATAGTCTTTTTTTAACACCGTTTTCCTTGTGGTTCTACTGTCATTTGTAGTGTTTATGGTGATATTTATTTATTTATTTATTTTTAAAAACTGTTTTTACAGAGTTTTAACTGTGGAACTGCTGTATGGAGTTAAACAGTACCAAAAAAGCTAAATAAACAAAATAATCCTGCTTGAGTGCCTAGAGACAAAACATATTTCAAGAAAACGTCCACATATACATGAAAATAAAATTCATGGATTATGCACATATGTATTTTTTTCCCAACTCACAAAAACTTAAAATTACCTTCAAGTATCTGTTAAAAAAAAATCCTCATCTTCATTCAACAAAGTTATTTTTGTTTTACTCATTTTGTTGTTTTTGGTTCATATTTGGTCATTTCTGACAATTGTTTTTTTTTTTTACCATTTTCTTGATCGTTTTCTTAATTTTCTCTCATAGTGGGCTTTTAAACTAGTTTCAATTCATGTGTTGATGCTTTTTGTTTAGTTTCTTACATTTATTAAGTGTTCTGATAACTTTTGATTGTTTACATTTTTTTTCTTGTATTTGCTTAAACTCCAAAACTCTCTGAGTACAACAAATATTTGACTTTGGTTCCAGTAGATTTGTTTTTTGGCTCTTTTTCTAAATTAGTCCAGCTGCTTTTTGACACCTGGTTGAGCTCCATAAAGCAGTTACACAATGAAAAGCAACAATAAAGTAAGCAACAAATTAAACAAAAACAGCAAAAGTTAATAAAATGAATAACAAAATAAGTACTAACATGACCAAAATAAGCCACAAACTGAATACAATTGAAGAAAAAAAGCAAAATAAAAATGTAGGCAAAACAAAAGCCATTACATCAATAAAAACATAAAACATTTACAAAATAAATATGAAAAATATGCAAAAAATGAACTAAATCAAGTTAAAGAATAAAATAAGCCACAAGGATTTGAATTTGGGCACAGGAGTTTTAATTTGGGTTCTATTTTCCTAAATCACTCCAGCTGCTTTTTGACTCCTGTTTAACTCCATAAAGCAGCTCCACAGTTAAAAATAAACGAAATGCACATAAACAGCCCAAGTGATCAATAAAATGAATATGCCAACAAAATGAGGAAAAATAAACTAAATAAGCAACTAAATAAACCAAAACAAATAAAATATTTACAATATAAGTAATAATATGAAAAAATATGCCAAAGAGAGTAAAATGAGCATGTAGTATTTGAATTTAGTCCCAGTAGTTTTATTTTTTTGGTTTTTTTTTTTTTTTTAATTCGTTGCTTTGTGACAGCTGTTTAACTCCATACACGACTTTCGGACAAAACTCAGTAAAAAGATAAAGGAAAATTACCACAAAACTGGAAACAATAGAAAAAAAAAACAAAAAAACCACAAGGAAAACTGAGTGTTAAAAACAAAAAAAAAAAAGCCCAAACATCTATTTTTATATTGAGTCAGTCTCACTGACCTCTGTTTTACCCCCCATTCCACAAGGGGCACAGCTTGAACTGAGCATGCTCAGATGTCCATGGAAAGAACAAGATCTATTCTATCAGCACGATTGGAAATCTAACTATAGAGGAAAATACATCATACATTCAGAACGTGTCGCTACAGACACGTCAGGGGTTAAAGGGTTAAACAGCAGCAAATACACAATAGTGTAATATGGGAAGCCAACAAATCTATGCTTTAAGTGAAGAATGAAGGCATTCACATCCCACTGCTGCTGATTCTATTGTGGTTCAAACTTCTACTTTACATATAAATCAGCAGCACGTTCATGTAAACAGTCAAAAGCTCCAACACTGATATATTCCCATCATCCTCTATGATGTGAACGTCCATTATTCATCCGTCTGTACTGTAACCTCATGCTCGCCTGCAAACACCATTTAGTCTGCGTTTTAACATAAATTCACAGTATATGCAGCGACATCTGAATGAGAATATAAGTCAGTGTTTACATATTAAAGATCTGATGTTAAGAGTTCAGATTTATGATGCATTTACTGATCTGAAATGTGTAATATCTGAACCACAGAACCGATCAATCCATTTCAATAATTGGTGTAAATACAGTTCATCTGTTCATGGTCATCAGATATGACCATATTTGGATGTTCAGAGGCTCCGTAGTTACCATGGAAACACTGTCATCTTCTACAACATTGATTCACCAGTAAAACCCATGAGTTGGATCAGTGACAGTGGATGGACACACTGGGTTTATGCATCAACTACAGTAATAATTAAAATGAATATGAATGAATGGAGAAAAAAAATTACAAAAAATAAGCAAACTAAACAAAAACCAAGTAAAATGAATAAAAATGAAAACAAAGAAAATTTCATAAATAATATGAAGAAAATAAGCAACAGAATGAACAAAAACAGCCAAAGAAATTAATACAATTAACAAAAAAATAAAGCACAACATGAACAAAATACAACAAACCATAATAAAGCCCTGTAGTTTGATCAGTGACAGTGGATGGACACTTGTTTTTATGTTCAGTTCATAAGATTTTGCTGAAAGTCACTTTTACTTCAATCTTGTCTGTTATGACACAATAAACCTTGAATTTACTCTGAGCTTTTATGAAGATCTATAGAAAAACACCTGATTTTCACTGTATTAATAATAATAAATGGTGACAAATCAGTCAGGAAAGCTTACTTGTAGAGAAAAATTCATTTGGACGTTATGTCAGAAACAGTTGTGTGTTAAACGGATGTAAAATAAAATCAAGTATGATCTGATAAACTGTTCCGATCACCAGGGACTTTCTTCACTTTTTCTCCAACATTCAGTGTCTTTTTTTATCTCATTTCTTTAACCGTTTGCAGTTCATTTTTGTTCATAAATTAACCATAGTTGTCCAGTTTTGGTCAGTTTTCCCGAGGCTCGTTGTCCTCCATCTGCACCTTGTCATGTTCCATTTATGCGACTCCTGTGTATATAAACGGTGAGGATGTCAGTACGGTGGCCAAGAAGTGCCAAACATTTACATTTCACAAAACACATTAACAAATTTAAAAACAAAGTAGCATTTAGAAAACACTTACATTTTGAAGGCAAATTTACATTCCATAAAACACACTCGCAAATGTGAAAAATTAACATTTTAGGAAACAAATTTACAAAATATTAAACACTTGTAAATTTGTCTTGGCACCTGTACAAGTGGGGAAACAAATACAACTCCTGAAACCGATTAACAAAAGGCAGCTCTTAACAGAAAGGGAACGTCCGAACACCAGAAGTGAGAGCAGAAACTGTTGCGATTGGTCCAATCAAAACAAAGGAGAGGCGGGAGCAGTGAGCGCTAAGCAGCTAACAGTGTGCCAACTAATGCAAACAGTGCTAACTGTGTTCATCACGGGAAGGTAAGTTTATTTTCCAGTGCTTTATGAAATGTCAATTTGTTTTTAAAATGCAAAAGTGTTTTCTAAATGCCACTTTGTTTTTGAATTTGTTACTGTGTTTTGTTTTTTGTTTTTTTTTTTAAATGTGAATGTGTTTGGCACTTCTCGGCCACCGTACAGGAGTCCCACAGTGACGGCTTTACCAAGGACACACACACTCAGACCTACAGCATCTGAACCAGGGTATGACCACAAAACCGCACAGACAATCAATCCAAGACGTTGGGTATAAATAAATCATCAATCTCCACAACTGTCCATATATACACGACACATTTACACTATGATGCGTTTTACATTCACGGGGAAATATAAACTGTTTTATGCTTGACTACAGCTAATTATAATGCAAATATATGACAGCGCTGTTTGAACATTTGCCCATAGGTTGACAAGAACAAACGTGGTATGGAGATTCTCCCTCATTCTGCTTCACCTAGAAAGCCAAGGGCAAATGGAAATGGTTTAGTGGGGCGGATCGGCCTCAGTCTAACCCTGGCAGGGAACTTGGTCTGCTCTTTAATTAATGAGCGCCTGTGTTTTGGAATGTAAATACGCCACTAAGCAGACAGACTGTGCAGCCGAGTGAGGCCGCCGGACCGCCACAGCATGCAAACAGATCTATAATATATGCCTTAGAATTTAAATTTGTCCATTAGAGATGACGCCAGCTCTTGATCAAGTGGGTCAGGGGTTTAGACTCAGTTTTATTGACATCCAATCATTAGAACAAGACAGTTTCCCAGGCCTTGGTTGAGTAGTATGAATGAATTTAAAAAAAAAAAAAATAAAAAAAAATAAAAACTACCAGAAAAAAAACACAAATAAACCTCTCAGTAAGAACATTATCGCACAATACATGGGAGCAACGTTAGCGGTGGCAGCAGCAACGTTAGAAAAATCAGCAACATTAATGGGAGCAGTGGCAGCAGCAACATTAGCAGGAGCAGCGGCGGCAGCAATAACATCAGAGGCAGCAGAAACAGCAATGTTAAAGGCAGCAGCAATGTTAGCAGCAGCAACATTAAAAAAAGCTAAAATAAAGGTCGCTGCACTCTGTTCTTCCTCCATTGTTTTGAGAGCCAACACCGCTACGTTCGGGGTATTTCCAACGTGCAAGTTATACGTCACACTACCCGCTGCGTCACCGCCCTGTTGCTTGGTGAACGCAGGTCCGCTGTGTAAAAGTCCAGCCTGGCTCGGCTGTGGAAATCAGTCAACGGTGGCAAAAAGGTGGGGGTTTTTTTTCTCTGAACTGGGCAGCTGCCAAAGAAAAAATTATCTCCGTACTTTTCTGAATGAGCTGCCTTAAGTCCAGTCTTTATTGAGGTTTAGTCAGTCTTAAGTCCTAAAATCTGTGACTTAACTCCAACTCTTCTAGAACATAGACATGAACCTCCAGCAGATGGACCATCACACCTCCATTAAGTCATCAGACATGTTGATTTTTGACATGTCTCCTTAATTTCCAGGTTTCCTCCTTAGCTGCAGCCTAATTCAGGTACATCACTAAATAAACCCATGTGTAATCACTACCAGTCAAACATGCAGAGTGTTTATGAGCGATGACTCTCCCTGAGGAACCATGGATCACCCAGCACCGACAGACTGCGTGCATTAACATTGTTTAAGAAATATAATCTCAACAAGCTGCTGATGAAGACTCTGCCTCCTGTTTGGTCAGCACGAATCAAACCGTGGGCCTTGAATTTAATGTGTTGAAATGAGACTGAATTATGGATCATCAGTACCAAAGGCTTTTATGCTTTGCAGTGTGAGCCAAATGAAAAGTGATCTGAGCGCTGAGGAACTCTTACAGTATTTAATGACTTTAAAAAAAAAAAAAAAAACATGGTCGGCGGCCGTTGGGAGGAGTCGGATCGCCTCAGGGTGAAAACAGCTTTTAGAGTAAAGCTATGACAACTTTCCCTGCAAAATAAGAGAAGCAGAGGTTGAGGAGGGTAAACTTCAGTGTCCGACTCATTTCCATTCAGATCATAACAGGAACATAACAGAACAAGCTGTAAATAATGTTTCAGTACAAAAAAAACAAAAAACTTAAATTATTAATATATTTACATGTACACAATTCTTTTACAAAAAACAAGTGCAGTTTAAACAATATTATGTGCCAATTTATATACACACAAACTTTTGTAATGGGCAGAATATTGTTAAAATGTTAGAGTTTGGAACAAAATTAAGAACAATTCCTACATTATCACATCGCAGCTTGTTAACACAGCATACAGATCACAGTGGATCTGAAAATACACAAAACATTTAAAAACATGCAGAATACTGGTACAATTACACATTTTTGTTCATCTTCTATTGCTAAAAATAGTTCATACATGTATATATTTTAATAGTGTAATTTTTTCCAAATTAAACCAAGAAGAAATGTTGTACTTGTCATTATTTGTTACTTTGACTGTAGAGCATATTGGTCTGAATGTGGAACATGAACTAAAACCAGTTCAACACCTTTGACTGTTAATGTCTACAGTGTAATTTTTGCAGTTTGTAAATTCATCCCACAGGCTGGATTGGAACCTTTGGCCCACAGGCCACATGTTTGACACCCCTGCTTTAGTTGAAATGCCTCCAGGACAGCAGCTGTTCTTTAATACACCATGAAAATAGTGCCTTCTGCACCAGTGGTACCTGAAATTGTTCATTTCAGTTAATTTTGCTGGTTATTTTTTTTTTACTCTTTTTCTTTTCACTTATTTCATTCATTTATAACGTTTATTTAAACTCAGATATATTGAGGACGCAACCTCATTTATAATACAGCCAAGACAAAACATTTGAAACATAATGGACATATTAGAAATACCAAAAAGCAACAAAGACAAGTTAAAAACAGAAGTCTACTAAAAAACCAGAGCAGCTGGAGGTAAAATAAGTAGTGATTGAGGATTTAAATTGTCTAATAAAAGTGTGGGAAGTTTCAGATGGTTTTACAGTGCGTTTCAGGTAAGAAAAACTGGACTTTCCCAGTCCAGTACACACTGAAGGAACCTGCAGTGAGAGCCAGTCCGAGTGACTGTGATATTGGCTTGCAATAAAAGATACCAAAGAAAATAAATATTTTGTTGATTTCAGTTCAAATTTGTGTATTTTTGTCAATTTTTGATTATTTTGTTCATTTTCACTCATTGGTGTATTTTTTTACTAACTTTTATTACTATGTAAACTTTTGCTTAATTTCTCACATTTAAGAATTACTCTTTTGTATTTTTGGTAACTTTCATTTTTTTAATACCTCCAAAAAGTAGTTAGTCAAAACTCGGTAAAAACAAAGAAAAATCACCACAACACTGCAAACAAAAAACAAGGGAAACTGTTTAAAGAAAAACACGTCAAAAGACAGTCTGTTTTTCATTGGACATATGCACAAACCTTACCTATATTTACAAAATGTAAAAAAAAAAAAAAAAAAAAACTGTATAATGTCAGTTTTTCCCCTTAAATCACAAATGCAATGATTTCTGTATTATCTGGAGATGTCACAAGAAGTTATTCTATAAACATGGCAATGAACATAGAGGTTGTTTATCACGTTTAGAGGTTGTTTATCCCTTTACCACGTACTAAATTCTAAAATAATTGGGTTACCTCATGTACACAGATACCGCGACATGTTTTAAACTCTTCTTCGCTCGTCGTGACATCCATTTTTGTTCACGTGAGTCTAGTTGCACAAAAAAGTCTTTCCGTTGCAGTTTTCTTCAATGTACCAATTTAGCTGCACCCAAAAAAATACCACCTCTTGCAAAGTGCAAAAAATGAGCATTTGGCAAAACTGTTGTTTGATGCGCAAGTTATATTAACGCAATTTGTGGGTCAATGAAAAAGTGACTGCTGTAATGTATTTTTTTTCCCCACTGCATCCCTGCGAAGCCCATTTATTTACGAGGATGACCATAATACGACTGAAGACAGGAAGCAGGGAAGCCAATTATTTATCCGTCTGCAGAAAATGACCCTAAGCGGTCAAACGGGCGAACTGATGAGGTCAATGGCTCTCCTGGAGTTTCCTAAAGGGCTAAAGAGGCTCACAGCACCAGAAAATAAAATGGGGGGAACAAGGTGTTTTTACAAGTCAGCAAGTCCCGAAGCTGCAGACCAGGACTCAGGGGCCCGGCTTCCACCGGCTAGAATCTCACTAATGAGGCCAAATACTGCTATCCCAGGCAAGCCCCCCGAAAACTCCCATGCCAGCACTCTTCGACTTATTTCATCATGTATTTTTAGGATTTTCCTGCAGTAACCGGTGTTCTCATCAGGTCTCTTTAATGAGGTTTTATATAGTCGACTGTTGTCATTTCAGACATGCACCGGGTCTTAATACTGATTTCTGAAGTAAACACTGTGGCTGTGTCCTCGCCATCGTCGCAAATTACTGCGACGGAACGAGCGGTGAAGCTATTATTAGTAAGTGTTATGACAGTGAGTGAGTGACGTTTAGTTAGAGCCAATCGCAGCATTTCAGCATATGTCCCACTAATGATAATCTAATTTTTTATAGATAGATATGGCAGAAACACATGCCAACTAAAAACTTTCCCCTTCAATCAATGTTGTCTGGAGTAATGAGGTGTCGGTTGGATCAGTCCGTGAGGCGGCGGCAGCGGCGATGGCGGTGAGGACACATTCAGAGGATGAAGACGCCAACCAGGTTCAGACCGTTACAACTGGGTGATCAACTGGGTACATGGTCTGAGTCCCAGATAATGGACACATTCCCAGTAAAGTGGGTGACAGAACAAAATCCAAACATTTTACCAAGGCTGAGGGAGCCACAGTGCACCAGTAGCAGCCTGTTCCATTCAGATTTTAATATTCTCATTACTGAGTGTCAGATAATACGCACTAATGATGACACACGGTTCAAAGAGTGATTTATTTTCAATTCAGTATCACTTAAAGAGGACGACTAATAAGATTTACCTTCAGCTTAGACCAAAAAAACTTATTGTTAGTATGGACATAAACCTTTATACAAGTGACATATTTAGTTACAGATAATTGTCGTTTTACATAAATTTGACTAATTTTTTAGTCCAGAAGTAATCGTGTATGGTACAGTAATTTTTCCATTCAAAGATTTTGAAATATATGTCATTATTGGAATAATCCTTACAAAAAACAGTTGGTAGTAAATTAACAAACTTACAACAAAAGTCCTCCTGTTTGTATTCAAAAAAATTTTAAGAGAAGGGAATTACAGTTTAAGAGGGTTGTTTGTGTTTAAAACATGTAAAGTACGAAATGTTAAATATGGCTGTGTTTCTTATTGGGGTCAAATTACGGCATCAATTGACTGATGAATTGAAATCTTGTAATTCCTGGAGTTTTAAAAAAGCTTTAATTTGTTAAATTATCAATGGCTGTAAAAGGTCAAAAAATCTCTAAGTGACTTAAACTGAATGTAGATTAATTTGTGTTAATGTTTTATTTGCTGCAACTTCAAGTAATTCAAAAGGTGGGAGTAGGAGAAGCAGAAATAAGCCTCTGGATTCAACTTCTTCCTTTTTTGGTTACAAATTGTCCAAGTATATGTACAGCTGTGCTTCTAAGTTTCCATCCCCTGACTGAACACACATGGGACGGTCT
>JAPQRP010000012.1:21688170-21699073 GCA_037367295.1 Apogon hyalosoma | reverse complement strand
TGCTTCACTCTAATACTTTACTCTGATGCAGTCACTCTGATGCTTCACTCTGATGCTTCACTCTGATGCTTCACTCTGATACTTTACTCTGATGCAGTCACTCTGATGCTTTACTCTGATGCTTTACTCTGATGCTTCACTCTGATGCTTTACTCTGATGCTTTACTCTGATGCTTCACTCTGATACTTTACTCTGATGCTTTACTCTGATGCTTCACTCTGAATCTTCACCCTGATGCTTTACTCTGATGCGGTCACTCTGATGCTTCACTCTGATGCTTCACTCTGATGCTTCACTCTGATGCTTCACTCTGAATCTTCACTCTGATACTTTACTCTGATGCTTCACTCTGAATCTTCACCCTGATGCTTCACTCTGATACTTTACTCTGATGCAGTCACTCTGATGCTTCACTCTGATGCTTCACTCTGATGCTTCACTCTGATGCAGCAGAGTAATGTGAACTGCTGTTGTGTGGGTTTGTTGCTGGTGTTATCTGGCCCAGTTTACTTAGTTCTTGTTCTAGTTACTGTTTCCATTGTAATTCTCACCATGGTTGTTATTGTTTGTATTGTTGTTGTTTTCTTGTGAGGGTCTTCATTCACCCCCCCCCATCCTTCCTTTCATGTCAGGTCTGTCATTGAAATGTGGTTCAACTAAACTCATAATATAGACAGTTGAATATCCATGGGAGCCTCATAGACTTTATGGAGTTTCCTTTGGCAAAGCACGTGTGTTCAGCAGCAGCAGCAGGAGCCCGGTACCGTTCAGCTGATGGGATGAGGGACACGACGAGTTCAACAGAAAAAAAAATCTGACTTCATTCTCGTAAATTTGTGACTCTTTTTGTATTCGACTTTGTTTACATAAAATGAGGGTTTTATTTTGATATTTTAGGACTTTATTCTCATACTTACAGGTGTTTTTCTGTTCCTTTGGCCCTAAAATGCCGTCGTACTGTGTGAACTTTAACCTGAGCTCGTATTTGTCCTTCAAAGCCTTTGTGCTGTCGGCAGTGTCAGGGTTTAGTCGACTGGTCTGTAGGAAGCAGATGCAAAGCAGAGCTGCACCATTAATCAAATCAGCATCAGCGTCCAGTGAAATGCTCATAAAACACAGATGAGATCCACAGTAACTGGACCAGCATTTAATGACACCAGGGTCTGACGTCACAGACGCCTTCAGCTCAAACTGACCAACCAGCCCTGGTGGACTGGAGGACCGGACTGACCTCCAGGCTCACTCTGTTCCTGCAGGTTCTTCCATCAGGTTGGTGTTCCTGTCAACCTGGTCCACGTGTGGATTCTGAGGCCAACACGCCGTCTGTTAACCACAGGTCGGTGTCTCTTCCCTGAGTCGTGGCTTCCTCTTCTGAATAACAAATGAGGAGGCGAGTTACAGAAAACACACGGGACCTAAATGAGTCTGGTCTGACCCAGGTCCAACACCCAGACTAGTGCCACAGGACAAACCCCTTTAAGCCTGAATGTATTTGAAAGTACAACCATAAACCTGCACCATTTATTTACACTTTAAACCCTGTTTGGTCACCATCCACCTTAAAGAAACCAGACGTTAGTTCAGGTTTTACCCCCAAAACCACCATCGTCCGTGATTCTGGGATTTAATCAGATTCATGCAGGGTTTTTGTTTCAGGTTAGAATCCAAACATTTGAAACTAGAACAACAGTCAAATCTGTTTTTAATCAGAACAGACAAAAAATATTTCGACTTAAAGATGAAGATTTAGTGGCGCTTGTTTACCAGGAAGCTAATGCCACCTGTTAGCTTAGCCTGTTAGCCTACTACTTAGCCTATTAGCTCTGTAACTTAACATGTTAGCCTGCAACTTAGCCTATTAGCTTTGTAACTTAGCATGTTAGCCTGAAACTTAGCTTATTAGCTTTGTAACTTAGCATGTTAGTCTGCAACTTAGCCTATTAGCTTTGTAACTTAGCATGTTAGCCTGCAACTTAGCCTATGAGCTTTGTAACTTAACATGTTAGCCTGCAACTTAGCCTATTAGCTTTGTAACTTAGCATGTTAGCCTGCAACTTAGCCTATTAGCTTTGTAACTTAGCATGTTAGCCTGCAACTTAGCCTATTAGCTTTGTAACTTAGCATTTTAGTCTGAAACTTAGCCTATTAGCTTTGTAACTTAGCGTTTTAGCCTGCAACTTAGCCTATTAGCTTTGTAACTTAGCGTTTTAGCCTGCAACTTAGCCTATTAGCGTTGTAACTTCCTGTAATAGTCTATTCTTAATCTATAGCTTTGTAAATGGGCCTTTTAGTCAATTAGCTGTATAGCTTAGCTTGGTAACACTCTAACTTGTATCTTAGCCCTGTAGCTTAGCTTGTTAGCGTTGTAAATTAGACTGTTAGCCTTATAATTCAGCCTCATAGCTCCGTGAATCAGGAACTGGATATTATTCAATGTGATGTTTATTTTTCTACAGATTTGTGACTGGGTTTAAAGAATGAACATTAACATTTAATATTAACAATAGTTCTAATTAGAATGTGACAGAATATCCAACTGACCGATCTGTGACGTGATATAAACAGAAAAAGCATTATTACACCATCATAAAGGTTTATTTTAATACAGATACAAACCCTTTTTTCTGTTTAATCAACACACAGTTTCATTTACTTCTGACTTTGTATTGAACGAACAGCTCCAGGTTTATTTTTATTTCAATTCAACTCCTTCACATTCATTTATATTAAAAACAAAATTAGGATTCAAATCATTATTTACATGTAAAACTATTAAAAACCCGCAGATGATGTTATTGTTCTTACTGTGATGTTCTGCAGCCTCTGGTTCTGAGACATTAAAAAGTTGTGGTTCTGCCGTAAACAACGTCTTTTGGATAAAACGTACAGAGAAACATGAAGGAAAACTCTTAAAGATGCAAAGTGAATCTGAGACGAAGGGAATCCCATCAGGAGGAACGTCCTCCGAACCAACTCTATGCAAAACGCCTGCTTTGACATTGAAATGATCCCCTTTATTCTGTTTAGTTTCACTTCATTTTATCTTATTTTATTCATTTTGTTGTTTATTAATTCATTTTTATTCATTTCACTTGTTCCTTTGTTCATTTGTATCATTACATGTTAACCCTGTTACTTATTTAGCTCTTTTGGGTTCATTTGTTGGTTATTTTGTTAAATTTGTTCATACTGTTGTTGTTGTTGATGCAAAAGATGCAACAAGAAGAAAACTATGAAGGTAGATTTGTTTCTTTATTATTTAAACAAAAGAAAAGTTGGCTTAACCAAAAAAAATATTTTCAATAAAAAATAATAATAAAAAAAAAAAAAAACTTACCTCAATCAAAAAACCCTTTTTCAATCAAAGAAAAATGTGTTTGAATCAAAAAAAAATTTTAGACCCAAAAAATTGCATTTGAACACTTTTTTCTTTGAAAGTTTGAGTTTTTTTGATTGAAGTGAGTTATTTTCCCATTGAAAAATTATTTTGGGATTGAAGTCATCTTTTTTGTATTTGGACCATATTATGAGTAGCATATTTGTGTCTTTATTTTTCAATCCCAAAAAAATGTCACTTTGATTAAAAAAAATAAATTCAATTAAAAAATGTTCAATCTAAAAAGTATTTGAATGCAAAAAAGTATTTGAGACCCAAAAAATGACATTTGAACACATTTTTTCTTTAAAGTGAAAACAGTTTTTTTTTTTTTTTTTTTTTTTAACATTTTAACACAAACACCCTGCAGTGGGCGGATGCTTCCCCATTGGTCAGACATGTTTGAGTGACAAGTGTCTACACCAGTGACATTTAACATGGGAATGTTCGTTTAGAACGAGGAAGATTTGGCAAAAAAGACATTTTCAGACACTTCCCTTGTAAAAACAACATAAATAGCTGTAGTTCTGTTCTAATGGGGGGTCCTTAAAGGGTTAATTCTAATTATTTACTAATATTTTAACCCTTTGTAGACTATTGTGGTGGATCAGCCTCATTATTCCACTGGTCATGGATCAGTTTTACATCACTTCTATCGTAAAAACAGCATAAATAGCTGTAGTTCTGTTCTAATGTGGTCCTTAAAGGGCTAACTACTGTTTCTGATATTATCTTGGCTTAATCCTTCTTGTTTTCTTTGGGAGAATCCCATCAGAGCAGCAGGTGAACTGTTCATATGAGGTTTTCCTCTGACATTTGTGTATAAATACAGCTGACATTCAGAGCCATCCAGGCCTGATGCCTTATGGGTAATGGTCCTCCAGTAACAGTGGTATTTCCAGACCTCAGTGCAGAGTCCTCCTGGGTAAATGTGTGTGTGTGTGTGGGGAGGGGGGTATTGATTGAACATCTGACTCCTCCATCCCTGAAATAGTCCGCACCGTCAGCCTGTCGCCACCAATTAAAACCCTGGAAGTCGACTCTGAACTGGGGCTTTTTCTGGACTTGGAAACACATTATTAATTCATCTGGTTTGGTAGGAGACACGCGGCTAAAAATGGACGACAAACACTGATCATTTTCACATTTTACCTTGAAATGTCAGTAAAAACTTTACCTGCAGATACTGAATAAATGGAATAATACAATGTTTAGTTTTGATTTATTTAACAAAAAAAAAGCTCTTTGAGATCAAAAATGTCTTTTCCAGGGTTTCCTGGTTCAGACAGAAGCAGCAGAAGGTACACCAAATAGAACTCACAGGCAAACAGCCACTAAAGATATATATAAAACACAATAATCAATCAATTTATTTATATAGCACTTTACACCAACGTAATGAAGACCAAAGTGCTTTATATCAATGAAACAATTAACAAAAAACAAAAGTCCATTCTAAAAGCAGACCTAAAACACTAAACTAAAACATACATATAAAACACCACCAATAATGGAAAAGGTACTAAAAGTAGAACACCAACGTTCCTCAAAGCAGAGTCTGATTCAGTCAGTTATAAAAACTTCTACATCCACATTTATCCTTTTGACATTAGAGCAGATTTTCATCCAAATTCATGAAATCATTACCTCAGAAAACTGAACAGTGACACTGTAATATAAAGACAGTAAAGAGGTGTTTAATTTAGCTCAAAGATAGTAAAGAACGGTTTAATTTGGTGTAAACACAGTAAAGCACTGTTAAATATTATGATAAAGTTGGTTTAATTCATGATGTTTTATCATAAAGAGAAAAGTACCGTTAAGGTTAGCATGAAGTCGGCAAAATATGGTTTTATCGTTAAGAGGAAAACAGTAGAGTTTATGTAAATAATGGAAAGTGCTGTGTGTTCCGTTTTAGTGTAAAGTCAGTAAAGTGTTTTTAATGTTTGTGAATATGACGTTCTATCACCAGGACAGTAAAGAACAGTTCAGTTTAGGTAAAGGCAGTTCTTCTGTTTTCATCTGCACCACAAACTCCAAAACTGCTCCTGAAATGACCAGATCTGAAGATGGAGTTGACCTTCTGTTCAATAATTCCTCTCTACTGGGAAGGTTTGGACATTTTCTCAGAGTTGAAGGTAGTTATTGGTTTAATATGTTAACCTTTACCTGGAATCAGGGTTTAAAGGGTTAATAAAACACCCATAAGCTGCATGAGTTCCAGATGCAGAACTGAGAACAGGTTTTATGGTCGACCTTGTCTGCGACTGTCTGACTTCGATAAAACACACAGAGTTGATGGTTTTATCCTGTTAAATGTCTGAATCTGCTGCTGTTTTTCCGTCTGCGTTTGATCAGGTCGAGGTTTGACAGTTGAATGAAGTCACTGATGTTGAACCAACTGGTCCTTTACGTGGGTTCAGATTGACCTCAGCCACATTTCAGCCAGAATGTTATTTAGTCTTAAAAGTACGGAGGACGGAGAACAGAGTCCAATGTCCTCGCTGACGTTCTGTGGACAGGTGTTGACTCAGGTTTAAGGTCCGTTCATGTTCACTTTATGTACCTCTGTTTCAGACAGTGTCATACTTAGATCCATCCTTTGTGTTGGAACGAGCGTTTGTCAACAGTTTTTTGAGAAGAAGAAGAAGAAAGTCCATAATAAGAAACATGGAGACGACAGAGGAGGTTTTACTAATGTGGATATTTAGAATAGGAGCTGTTGTAAATATGTTGGTAGTTTATAGATCACCGGTCGACTGCCCATGAGCTGTTGTGAAGGCGATGTGTCTGCCGTGGTCTTCACCGTAGTCGTCTTCACTGTCTTCGTGGTCTTTGTCATCTTTATTGTCTTCGTCGTCTTTGTCGTCTTCATTGTTTTCATCATAATCGACTTTGTCATAGTTGCCATAGTTGTCATTGGAGTCATCTTTGTCGTCTTCATTAGCATTTTCTTCAAACGTCTTCTATGAAACTACTGGTCGGATTCATTTCAATTTTCAGCCCTCAGACAACTTCAGGCTGAAGGGGTATTGTAATCATTTTGTCGTCCGTCTGTCCATTCAACACTGCAGTCACATTATCTGTGGAATGCACTGACATATCTGCTCCACATTTACACAAAGACAATCTGGTCTTCAAAGTGCGCAGACGTTACGTTTATCTGTATCGTCTTTGAGACAATGTCTACAAAGTTTGTTCAGTTTTGAAAAAATGTAAATGTGTTTAAGTTCCCGGTGAACAGACACAAATATGGACGTACTGAACGTAGAGGACGGACAGAATGCTCCGTCCATGTTCGTCTGTAACGTAGAGTGTGACTGGACGGGTTCTGTCCATGCGACGCTGCATGTCTGTGCTTTTGTTTGTCCACTGCTGTAGTAACCTCCGTCCATGTGTCCGTCTGTCTTCCAGCTACATCTATGACCCGTCGGTGGCCGTCGATGGCCCGAAGTCCGACTCCGCCGGCAGCTCCCTCTACCAGCCCCACTACCTGTCAGGAGGGGCCCCCGGTGGCGACCCCCTCACCGGCCACAAGCAGAAACAGGGCTTCCACAACCCAGGCTTTAGCAAGTCCAACGACAGCACCCTCAAACTGGAAGTGGACAACAACCAGGTCAACCACCGGCTGCATTCGCCAGCCAATGAGCTGCACAGGCAGGCCAGCGCCCCGCCTGCAGAGGGCGGGCTCTACATCATCCAACCCGAAGCCCTGGGGCCGCGATGGGTGATGCAGGACCGGAGCCCCATCCAGGTGCCGGTTTACCCCGACACCCAGGACTATGAGGACCAGAGGAGGTACAGCGAGCAGGGACACCGCGCCACGAGGGACGGCTGGGACGGCTCCGTCACAGGATGCGAAAGCCTGTCAGCCGACGAGATCGACGAGGGCGTGGGCGGGACGCCGGAGTACCCCTGTGACACCGGAGACGAAGGCAGCGTCCTGTCGGTGGACATCCACACCAGCACCACCAGCCTGTCCTCTGCGGACACCAAGGACGACCACCGACCGCCAAAGATGCTTGAACTGTCCACCGTGGAGAGCGGCATTTTGGTGACGAAGAGCGAGGACGAGGAGGAGGAGGTGCAGAGCGTCACGGACTCAATGGTGGCCGAAGCCCTCGCTGCTCTGGAGGCCGCCACGGCCGGAGAGGACTTTGAATGACGCCGTCTCATTCGTGACCCACAGACTCATCGGGAGCCGGGGTTCCACGGACCTGAACCAACTTTATGAACATCACAACATGGAAAATGATTGGTCCCAAACGTCCACGCTCAGACGGAGGGTTCAGGTCTTTCATATCGTTGAATCAGGGATGGAGGTGTTCCTGGACGTTCAGAGGGTTCTGACCTCCTTTCTGAAGTCGGCAGCAGATTTAAGGTTCTTTCAAACTCCACAAGAACAGAGAAATGCGTTCAGTCCAGAACAAAACTGTGACCTCGGGTTTTTTCTGGCAGCTCGTCCGTTGGGGTGTCCAACAACTATTGTGTGATTGGTCAGAAATTTGAAGTGGGCGTGGTTAATGTGAAGTGGAGGACTTCTGTACTTGTCTGACGTGACCTGAACAGAACCAAGGTTGTTCTTGTTCTTTCCACCTCGAGAAAACGAACCAGTTAGTCTGTTCTTGTGGAGTTTGAAGTAGCCGTAAGTCAAACAAATAAAGGTCGAGGATGTGAAGACAAAATGTACCAAAAGCCAGAGGTGGAAAAATGTTTTACCAAATGTTTCTGTAAAACATGAGGATGAAACATGACTCACAAATAAGTAAAGGTCTTTACTTCAGCTCTATGTAATATCGGACCAGAGGAACATATTAACAACAAATCTGGTGTTTTAAGAATATTTTAATTGCAGTTTTGTGATTTTTTTTTTTTTTTGTTCACAACTTTTTTGAAAGCAAACCCTTAGAATCAAATCAGATTTATTGTCCAGAACTAAAAGAAGCACAACAAACCTCCATTCAATCAGATTAAACCTGAGTTCAAACTGAACCGAAACCAAACGGGATAGAAAATGAAAATGAAAACCAACAAATGTATCGACCTGATCATCAGTCGACTGTTTTAAAGCTCAGTGAATCTGACTTGAATGGACTTTTAATCCACCGTAGTTTGAACTTCATCGTCCACAGTTAAAGCAGACATAAACAGAATTTATGCTAAAACCAACAGTAAAAACCTGAGCTTGAATCCACTTCAACAGTTGAACTTTAATTAGTTTCAGATTTTTCTAAAACTCCTTCAAACTGAGTTCATCTGATCAGATGTAAGTCTTTGTTTCTGAACTCCTTCTCCTTTTTTTCCGTTGAACGTCCATGTGTCTTTCTACAGACTCTGGTTAAACGTCTCAGAAACATCATGACTCACCTCAACGTCCTTGGATTTTCTGAAGCGATTCAACCTGTGCATCACTTTTTCAAAAACATCCTCATGGATCAGTCAAATGAAAGTGTCGGCACAAAAATATTTAATTCACAAATGAACAAAAGTCTGTGGACACGTTGGATCCAGGTGGTTCGGTTCTAACAGGGTCTGGGATCAAAACAATAAGGACTAATGTAGAACAGAGTTCATATTGGATCAGTGTCAGTGCATTGGTTCGTTTGGGTTCAACTGAGGGATTTTAGAAGCAAAGATGGTTTTATTTCATTTCTTTCAACATTGTTATTTTTTTTAATCCATAACTCTGATTTTCAATGTTCTTCCTCTAAATGTCTAATATTTTTCCTCTGACTGTAAATAATCATTTCCGTCGACTTTCATCACATCTGACTGAAGAAGAAAATTGTACCATTAAACTGTAGTGAAATATTGATGTGTCTGATCCTCCTGAACAGGACATCTGACAGCTGTAGACGTGTGTCCACAGATTTATGTCCAGAGAGTTTTCAAACAGCAATACTTACATTGACTTGTTCGTTTTGTTGATTATTTTGTCCATTTTTCATTTTTTTTTTTTTTTTTTTTTTTTTTTTTTAATTATTTTGTTGATTCATTTGTCAATTTTTGTTCCTTTTATTGATTATTTTGTCCATTTTGTTGATTCATTTGTAGATTTTTGTTCTTTTTTTATTTTGTTGATTAATTTGTTCATTTTTGTTCTTTTTTTTTATTTTGTCAATTTCTGTTACTTTTTAAAATTATTTGTCTTTTTTTGTTCTTTTTATGATTATTTTGTTCATTTCTGTTTGATTTGTTGATTATTTAGGTCTTATTTTTATTCTCTGACCTCCTCATCTCAGATCAGCCTCTTGGACTAGAAATTTAATCCAAACCATCGGAGTCATTTTAGAAACAAAGATAATAGTTGAACCCAAACTAACCAACGCACTGATATTGATCCTGAATATAAACTCTACTCTGACATCAGTCCTTACTGTTTTTATCCCAGATCCGTTAGAACAGAACCACCTGGATTCACCGTGTCCACAGACTTTTGGACACAGTTTATATTGAACTTTTTCCACATTTCTGAACACATTCGAACCGTCCGTCATTATGAGCGTCTAAAAGCCCAAAAACCACCTGGAATGAGCGTCAGTCGGGATGTGAAGCTTTTTCTACTGTGAGGTTTTCTGTAAATCCAGGTCCGACTGGACTTTGCCACGGATCGGATCAACCCCGCTCCTGTTTTTAACGGAATAAGAAGGAAATGAACTGTTTACAACGATGACAAAACATTTATTTTTCAGCATGTATATTTTTTTATCGTGATGAAGGAGGCGACGTTTGGAGATGAAACGCCGTCAGACCCGACCCCGCCTCCAGGCTCTGACCCCGCCTCCAGGCCCCTCCACCGCTTCACCTTGGCTCCACTGTTCATCCAGGTATTAGTCACCCCCCACTCGCTGCTTGTCTGTATTAGTAACCGTTGCATATGGAGCAGACATTTCCCTCAGCGCCTGCCTTCGCTCTGTGAAAAGGTCAACGCCCGGTGTTTATTTTATACACTTCCCATGTTTTTATGTCCGTGTTGTCTTGTTATTTATAAAACATTCTCTTGGATTCTTCTTGGGTTTGATGTCAACAGAACATTGCAAAGACTGGAGCTTCTATTTATAGCATATCCTCCCGTGTGTCGGCGCTGATTTTTACACCATGAACCTGAATGTGTTTGAAAAGTAGAAGTTTTAGTTTACACCCTGTTCCTGAAATCACTGTAAATGAGAAGAACCCTGACAGCGGCAGCATCTGTTACCGAAGCAGGACATGAAAACGTCTGCCTGGACATTCATTACAGCTGCAGGTTTGACCTATGTCAGGGGTGTCAAACATACGGCCTGTGGGCCAAAACCGGCCACCAAAGGGTACAGTCCCACCCACCAAAGGGTCCAGTCCCACCCACCAAAAGGTACAGTCCCACCCACCAAAGGGTCCAGTCCCACCCACCAAAGGATCCAATCCCACCCACCAAAGGGTCCAGTCCCACCCACCAAAGGGTCCAGTCCCACCCACCAAAGGGTCCAGTCCCACCCACCAAAGGGTCCAGTCCGGCTTATAAAAGGGTCCAGTCCCACCCACCAAAG